>JABCKL010000029.1:0-63514 GCA_018851305.1 Calocybe cyanea
TAAGCTCTTTGTCCATCGCATAACAAGCATAAATACCAAAACCCATGATCTCTGTCCCTCTTTTGTTTCCCCACCAATTAACTGGATGATCCACACCTTCCAGTTCAAATATGCGGTATCTTCTTCGGAGAGATTAAAGTTGCTTGTCCATTTACGTTCACATCTCAGCAATTCGTCTTCCTTCAGACATCTATTTATCCAGATTGAAAGAGGTTATCCGATGCCTCTGACGTTTAAAGAAATTGCATTTAACCCGAACAAAACAGAGCCAGTGCTGCAAAACCGTATGTGGTAATTACCAAACGACTTAGGAATGATAATACAACTTTTTCCTCCGGGGAAAAAAACAAAGTCAAGATATGTCGTGTCAGTAAAGTAGATGAATAACGCTTCGTGTACAGAGATGCACAAAAGCTTGAGTCGCCCTTGTGAGACTTGCCATCGTAACAAACGTTAAGTGGCAGTATACAAAGGAGGTAAGTCCTCGACAGTGCTATCCCCTTGGGCAGCCGGCATTGAAGGACATTTAAAGAAATTGTATTGAACCCGGAGAAAACAGAGCTAGTGCTGCAAAACTGTATGTGGTAACTACCAACCGACTTAGGATTGATACTGAAACTTTTTCCTCCAGGGAAAAAAAAAAAAGTAAAGATATGTCGCATCAGCAAAGTAGATCAGTAACGCTTCGTGTACAGAGATGCACAAAGCTTGAGGCGAAACGTGTATGTTGCCCTTTTGAGACTCGCCATCGTAAAAAAAGGTTAAGTGGAAGTATACAGAGGAGGTAAGTCCTCGACAGTGCTATCCCATTGGGCAGCCGGCAGTCGCAAGCCACTGTCTTGATGACGTATGGGTCTAGCGGTGGGTCTTGTTCTCGTAGGGACCGTACTCTTATGCACCACTGTCAACTGGGTTGTTCCGGCGGTTCCTTGATTATGGGCTCCAGGCCCGGAGGAAGCGGTATTAATAGTATCAGAGTTGGAAGGATGATGGTCGCTCGCTCCTGATCGGCCGTTGTTAGAGTGTAGGGATGGGTGTGATGGCAGTGAACTCGAATTTGATTTGGTGAATGATGTACTGGAGTACTGTGATGTAAATGGTATGGGAACTGTAGATGGAGCTCCGCCGGCTGATCGCTGATTTGACGAGGACCCTGTAGTCCTGTGGTGCCGGCAGAAATGTAGCCACAACAATAGGAAAATTAGAGCAACGAGGACAAGACCTCCAACAGCGCCTCCAACAATGGCACCAATTCGGGCTGAGGGACTTTGACCTTGGGTGTTTGTGGGGTTGCTAGCAGGTGAAGTGCTAGTGGTCGTGTTGTTCGGGGGCTCGTGCACTGGAGTGCTGGTAGTAGGTGAACTACTAATCGTCGTGCTAACTGAGGGCTGTCGAATCGAAGTGTCGATAACATATAAATAATCGAGAATAAGGGGCATAGCTATCGCATCACCGCCCTCGTAAGTAACCATGAGGGAATGAGGACCGGGAGACAGTTCTGGAGTCGTGAACAATGGCTCGTTGAATAGTCCAGATGTTCCAACGGAACTGTTTAACGTGAATTGAGTAGATCGGCCACCGTCTATGGAAAATGATCCCGAGGCCTGCGAGTATGGTTTATCTTCGGGTATGATGCCCATCCACGTAACACCTTTTCCTACGCAAGTGCATCTCCATGAGTGTCGGCTAAAAGAAATTTATATTGTTACGGACGAACCAACAAAGTCGAACCTTGCTTGGGACCCTTTCACTTTCGTCAAATTGGCGAACCCCATGGTTGCCTCCCACCGCGAGTCTAAGCTTATTGCAGAATCCCTGTTATCAACGTATAGAACGGCTTCACCAAGCGAAGCTCCCGGAGATGGCGTAAATTGAAAGTAGTCAACCCAAAATGTTGCTCCAGTTGTCGCGATCTTGGCGCTAAATGTATGTTGGCCGTCAGGCAGGTTCTCTGCCGTGCAGAAGCGCCAAGAGTTTTCGTCTCCAGTTTCGGACGGATCTCGAGACGAGATATGGGTTTGATCTACAAAACAGTCCCAGCTTAGATCCCAATGGGTGTCGTTGTCGATCCTCTTAACTTGCTTTGACCCAAGTAGAGTGATGGATGTGCCTTGGGAATGCTGTCAGAGGCTTGCCCCGGGGAGACCTAACCACCAAGGCGAATTAACTGAACACACCTTCAAAAGAGAATGAGAGACTGTCGTTATTCTTGGTGCCGTGAGAGGTATGATTATATGTTGGGCCCCAGTTGCCAATCTTGTCGAGACTGCCATGGTCCTGGAACCATCCTTGACCCAAGTAGACAATACGACTGTCAGTGTCGTCAACCATGACCTGCCGAGGAAAGGCCATTGCACGGCCGGGAGCGTACTTGATAGCGAGAAAGCGGAATTTGGGTGAGGAGAGAGGTTATGGAGTGGGACAATATAGGAGCGACTGTCGATCGACGCACGAGGTAGATTCAATGGAAGTGATCAGAGCTAGTGGCATATCGTCAAACCTCAAGCACATCTGTCGACAACATTTCATGCAGTCGCACGGCCCCCATTGCACGTACTGCGATCCAAAGGTCATGAATACTGGTGAATGTGAAGCACAATGAACGAAGTCCGATCGCATCAGAAGCCATTGCGATAATCACCTAGACGACGAAATCAACCGCAACAGCATCAGTCAAGTGTCATACCAAAGCAGCCGAAGCCCCATACAAATTATCACAAACCAGATTGTTGTAATGGACAATTTTCTCATTGTAGCATTGGTTTCGAGAGATGTTCATAGGCATATTTCCGACTGCGTGCCAGTGACCAAAGCCAGCGGAAAATCTTTTCGATACACCTTATGGATTTTTTACTAGTTAAGCATTGCATGCTAGGCACTCAAAAATCAACGCAGAATTGATATACTGAGGGCGACGCTATATATGTAACATGTTAATAGACATACAGTATTTGCAGCAATTATGTGAACGCTCAGACGTGCAACATAATGATACGAGCTGGATCATTAAATCACAGAGTCTATCTCACGGAAAAGTTACCACTAATATTGATTTGTCTTGAGACACTATTCCCTCTCCCACTCACCAGGCAGATTTTTTCAATGACCTCGGTGCCCAAACATATTGGGCATTGATTGCGGCCGTGACTGTTTTGTGGCGATGTTGATGACAGTTGGACTGGGGCAAGTAATATTAACCTCTGAGGAGCGGGCATGACACGTTTGTGACTGAGATAGAATTGCAGTTGTGTCAAAAGCGACTTCGCCATCATGGCGAGAACAATGAGATCGTAAGAGTGGCTGTGCCACCCTCGTGCCGTTCATAGCTTGTAGAGTGCTGGCACCACCCAAGAATTGAATTCTGGGCATCTCGTCTGTCAGTTCAGTTTGCCTGAAGATTGGAGCACGAGAGTTCAAAGACGCAAGCAAAGAATTTGAGTAAACTTTTCCAGTAAGCAGAACTCTACAGGCAATCAGCTCATAAGCACCCAGATCAAACAGATGCGAACGTACAGCGCAAAGTAATATTGAAAGCCTAAAAAATAGTACATCACGAGTTCAGCAAAGGCAAGGGCAGAAGTCAATCCACCTGTTTCCAGTGCCAGGCGGGTGGCGCGGTGTATGATGTGGTTTGTATGTCGGAAGCTTTTGTTCCTTTTTGACTGTAGCTGTCAACACTATCTTTTAGTAATTTCGTGCGAGAGAAATAGCAGGTTGCAGTTGGAGTATGATTGGATTACCTGGACGACAAGTGTCCCTGTAATGAGGACGTCACAGACAAGGCTTGAAGCAAACCAACCCTATAAGCATACCATTCAATATGGTCGTGAGCAGATGTACAGTGCGGGGGAAGGACGGATACAAAAGCGTACACTAAGAAACGCCGGTTGAGCTAGTGGCCCGTGGGATACTGGCCAGCCGCTTAGCTACAACACAGACATCAAATTAGATGATCAGATATGAAGCTATTTTGGAAACAGAATTCACAGAAAGTCCGAAGATTATTGATGAGAGGTATGAGACAGAAGCAGTCTGTTGTAATTGCTGTTCAATCACAAGCAAAATTCAATGACCAGTAAGGCCTACCACGATGACAATGCTGATGATCAAAATTATGAGCCACCGACGCCCGCTGAGTACCCATATGCGCCATGCAAAAAAGGATTGAATGATGAAAGCAGCTGCAGCAAGACACAGGGAGTAAGACTTTGTGCAGGCACATAATGGCATGTGGAGTTACCTGATCCAGTCAAGGGTGGAAGCGCATTTAAGCTTCTGGAAGTGTCGAGGGCAGTTACCACGTCGGGGAAGCTACCAGGTGTTTTCGCGACAACTATCACACCAGAATTTGTCCATAACATAAACCTAGCATCAGATTATTGAAAACTTGATCACGGGTGACAATCTTGGCTATACCAGAGAAAATTGGTTGAAACGATGGTTTGGGCAATATCTATACAGAGCACTAGAAAAACTGAAATTTCCTTATGATGTGGAATGAAGCTTTGTTCAGCTGACGACAAACCTAGCGCCTTCAGCACAAACCTATCGCTAGGAAACGCGATGTAGTAGAAATACGCTTGGACCCCAAGGGCACCCACGAGCGCTAGTGGAGGAAAAATATTTTCTCTTTTGAGTAATTGACTGTCAATATCACAATTATTCGTACCATAATTGCAGAGTGTACCTACAAGCTAAAACCAGTGAGTATAAAGACATTTGCACTCCAGGCCGCTCACAAATGGGTTCAGAAAAGGGCCCAAGCCTCTAGATGAATATATCAGCACCAGTGCGTTAATCGAGCGTACAAGGTTTTTTACGACATGACGAGGTCCAGATGATAGCGGGCGAGGTGGATGCAAAAGAACTGATTGACCGATGGCTCACAAGTACATCGGTGAGGGCTTATAAGCACGCAACGCCGAGCTCGATCTCTACATCAAGATATCTGTTGTTTTGTCCGGGTGTGCTGTCCAGAGGTCTTGAAACCAATTACACGACCATCATCGGTCCAAGCGCTCCGCACCCCCTTGATCGTGGTCATACCCGCTCGATCAAACGACCTTCCATATGACTGTAGCAAATTTCGATGCCTTGGTATCCTTTCCCGTGGATTGTTACGCTCCATCTTAGGGCCACTAAAACTACGCTCTCTTAGACCTCACATTCTCAACCACGCATTTTTATTACTAGTTTCCTCCCTTGCACCCCAAACATCAGTCGAGGTCCATACATTGGCAACCAGAGGCTTCTCCTGTGTTGGTCCTGAACGCCTGCTGATGACCGGGATGGGATGTCATCTACTAATATACCTGTCAGTCAATGTATTGAATCATAATGGAACAGAAGCAGAAGCGACTAGCGAGGGGTTAACTACCGATTCGATCTCACCTTAACCATCAAACACTGCCATTTCAACGTACATGTATCACAATTGCGCAGCCTGTGTCCGCTGCGCCTTGCCCAAGAGCTCGAACAACATCAGGAGTTATTCCACAAAGCGAAAGCAAGGATTGGTGGCCTACAATCAAGATAGGAGATACTCGATAGCTCCGTCGTTCAAAAAAGGAAGTAGATAGCGACTTGAAGCAAGAAGACCATGACACCAGTACGATATGTCGGCTTTCATTTTCCCATCATACAGTCGCCCATGATTACTGTAAACGACGGAGTTCAATGGTATTCATTAAAGTGCCAATATGACTTGCCATATTTTTGAAGGCCGACCAGAAGCTAGATTGACGCCCCAGCCGTTAAGAGCGGTGTCTTTGTAAGTTTGGATGTGCCGGGACGGGAACGACGTTGTCAGTTGAACACCCATCACGGAGAGATTTGATTCTGCGTACAGTGGCCCTTCTGCCTCATTCTGATATATGATCCATCTAGTCATTGAGAGAAGGGGGCACAAAAGCTATATGAGAATCACACGAATGCCACGCAAGCATCGCGGAGACTTGATCTGATGATCAACAGTCCTGAGCGTCAGGTGGTCGCTTTGGTGGGTGATTTTGTGTACACCTGTGTGTCATTCGCCGCCCTTAGAAATAGTGTGCTCGTGTTGAGCAGGCGCATGAGAACTGGAAAAACCGATCCACACCTTCAAATTTCCTACGTTAGGTAAGGCACTGGACACGTTGCTACCAAAAGTCCAGTCTGTGAGTAAGCCTTTGAGTCTTTCGGTCAGCGACAGAGGCTGTGCTCGCCGGCCTAAGCGAACACCTCATCTGAGATCTCGAACACGATATTCGAAACTTAGGTTACTAAAACCAACCATTGGATTAGCAAGTATAAGCGCAATATGAACGAGCAACATGTACGGTACGCGAAGAACAAACCGACTACTTCCTAGTGTGTTCCGTGTTTCTTTCAAACGCTGGGTTCTGTTGCGATGTATATGCGTAGTCAAAGTTTGTGACATTTGGTTCGAGCTTGAAGCTCCTAAAGTGGAAAGGCATACCAGGAGAAGTCACCAGCAATGCCAAACCCAGAGGTCATTGGAGTAGAAAGTCAGGCGGTTGTGAGAGGCAAACAAAAGGATATGTAGCAAAATTAAAAATGGCAAGATGCAGCGGAACTCTTGATAATTGGGAAGGATGCTTAGTCATACTAACGGTTCTAAGATGTGGTTTGAGTTGGGACCTTCTTGCAGATGTGGCACTCGGCAAGTTTACTGTACAACCCATTTTCCTTGTGCACGTTCTTTTGATGTATTCTCACGGCCTCCTTCGATGATAGCTCCTTCTTGCAAACAGGGGACGGGACGGTCTTCCTGCCCTCCTTATGCATCACTGTCATGTGGCATTTCAGATTCGATGCCTTTGTAAAGTCCTTGTCACACAGGTGACATGTGTATTTTTAGGAATGCCCAGACGGCAATGTGAACGGCTCGACATCGTCATCGTTCGAGGCCACGATGCGTGGTGTCGCAGGCCCGTGGCGAAGGAGTTGTAATCGGTGATTTGTGATGGCGCATGCAATAACCGGGATAAGGGGCATAGTAAGGGCAATGGTCGCAAGGAGTGATAGCACTCGCCAGAGGCAAGTGGTTTGGGAGTTTCTGGTTGCGATGTCTGTGAGGAATCACCGGTGAGCAAAGATGGCCATAGTTCAGAGTCAGTGGTGTCATGCTGGGACGTATGCTGCAAACTCGCCGACTGGTGCAACGGTTCCAGGCAAGAGTCGTTTAGCAACTCGGCCGGGGAAATAAAAGTCCCAAGACGTCTTGTATGTGTTGACAAAGGCAGGTCGGATGGCTCTTTATACCTTGACATGGATATTGCCTTGATCACTGGGGCTACAGGTGCGCAGAACACACCTACGGCAGTTCCAATAAGAGTGTTGAGGACAAAGTGCGAGTATTTCATGATTTACAAACTTGAGGCGAGCCAAAATTTAAAAAGGTTTCCTCAGAACCTGCTGAGGGCGGATAAGAGAGGATTCCGACGACTAGAGGAGATACTGGAAACTACTCACGGACTCCAGTTAGCACATTTTGTAAAGCGTTCGTTATGATAAAATTGTTTATGACAGCGGGTGGATTGTTGCCTCGAAGCTCAATAAAGGCGGCCACTACTCCAGCTACGAAGGGAGAAGACTTGAAAAACAAATGAATATTAATGGGTGACGACTTGAGCCATTTGAAGCACGCATGACATACCAAGGAAGTCCCGCTCACAAATTCATATGTCTTAAATGCAACAAAAGAGTTGAGGGTTAGTTTATAAACCAAAGATATCGTGTAGGACTCCCTTACAGCGTCGTTAAACGGACTGGGAGCGTATATGTCCTGACCGGGTGCCCAAAGATCGATGACAGAACCCCAGCTGGAGAATGAGGCTTTCGCGTCTGCGATAGTACTAGCCGCGATGACAAGGATCTCGGGAACACGAGAGGGGGAGCTTAATGAGGCGTTGGTATTCGTATTGCCAGCTGCATTCTGGTTGGGGAGTAAGAAACCAACTTGTAGATGGGAGCAAGAATATTATATAATATGCAACACTGACCACGACGTGGATAGCCCGTGACCATAACTGAATTCAAAGGTGTCAACAAAATCATAATATCTTATTCCAAAATTACGCACGTTGAGGGCGGCGTCATCCAATGCCTGGCTGACCGTCCCAGTTCTGGTACCTATTGAGAAATTTACAACAGAGGGTCGGCGGCTGCCTTGAACAGCTCCAACGACCCAGTTCAGGCCCGATATACTACGCAAAGGGTCGTAGGTCCCTAAAGACAATGGAGATATAGAAACTCACAGTGCACTAGTGGGACCATCCCTATTTCGTAGCAGCGTAATAAGTTCATCTACACTTCGTTTGGCATCAGAAGCAGTAAATATCACATACCCATTACGGTCCAATACCTTTACGGCAATGATGTTGGCCCCTTTTGCAACACCATAAGTGGTTCCGGCTGCGGGGCCGCTGAAACAAGAGTTCGGTCAGCGTTCGAAGTAAATTGAAGAGCAAAGAATAATACACACGCGACGAAGGTGCCGTGGCCATACTCATCTGTATTGGGACTGCCAGGGATAAAGTTTGCACCCCATGATGCACGACCGCCGAACTCTCGCTGGAGGTGAATTAAGAACGCGTTCATGCCAAGAGTATGAAATTTCTTACGTGAGTGATACGAACACCTGATGTTGCGAATTCAGAATGTCTTTGGCGATATATCTACAATATCAAACAGCTTACCTGAATCTATTTCAGAGGCGCGTGAATAAGACAGCCGGTGGTTGATAAAATAATGTCTGGCACATACCAACAATGTAGATGTCGACACCACGTCCAGTGGTAGTATAATTGAAATTGAAGTTGAGGGCCCTAATGCAAATTACCATTTATATATCGCGGATGAAGGGGAAGAAATGCAAACAAAGGATTTTGATTGGCTAATCTGTTGGGTGAGCTTATACGCCCCAGGCCCCAAGACGCATTGGTCCTGATAGGTGGTCAGAAAGAGTAGTCACGAATAGAATACACGCACTGAATAGTCGCGGCAGATGCGATGGGATCCTCCTCAATGTAGTCAACGTCGGGATCAGCAAGCATATCATCCAGGGCCTCGTTACTGAAGTTTCCTGTAGTTGGACGTCGAACATTCATGTAGTTCTCTCTGCGTCAGAAAAGCCAACTCACCAGCAAAGCCATTGATAAGTTCCCAGGAATGAGTGGCACTGGTTCTGGCTCTCTCAAGAACAGAGGTCTGAGAGGCCCCCTCCTTGAGCACGACAATGTGCAAGCCTGACTTCGGACCATCGACCGTCCGGATGGTGCGTGTCGTGGCTGCTATAGCCGGAATTGCCATAGCACACGCAGCAAAGATTGCAGTAAAGAAACGCATTGAGGTAAGACTAGAGAACTTGTTAAAAACTTGGAAACCGTGAAGACGAATGAACCTACAATGACCTTTTATATACGTTGGCTTCATGGCGTCACACCCCAAATGGCTGAGTCCCGGTGCATCGGCATGAACCTGTGTTCTGAACGAAGCACATGTTACTCCATCTCTAGAAAAACAAACAAGGCTAGAATTGCTCTAAGTCCTAGTGTATTCAGCGGGCAAAAAATTAGCCATCATCTACCAACGACAGTAAATCACGGACGTTGTCTATTGATAACCAAAGTCTCGCCCTTGTATGTTTTTCGTGTCCTTTGATCATCTGATATCTCCATGGATTACGCTCCAACAAGAGTTCTAGTGCATTGCCAAACAGCGAATCCCAAACACATACCGTAAGAGAACTTGGTGAGAAACCAGATTGTAAAGACCCGTCTTGTTAGATATATTTAGGCGAAGTACAAGAGTGTTAAAGAATCCCCATTGACCAGCACTACAATTGAGGGCACAAATAGCTTCTCTCTAGCGTGAGTCCGGTTCGCAGGTAACCGCTGAATGCTAAGGAGAACATCATATGAAATGCCGTTTACGGCGCATGAACTGATGAAGCAGTCAGATTTCAGAGGCTGGTGCAGGTCGGATTCGGTGGCTTTATGTTAGACATGGATGACCATAGGGTCCGAAACAAAAGCAAAAACTAGTAGGACTATCCATTAAGGCGGTATTGATTGGCAAAAAGGTTTTAGTTAGCCGAAGGAGCGCATGATATATGCAGCATAATGACTATCGCCATATAGCCTGAGCTTCAATGGGCCCAAGAACGAAGATCCTCTATACTAGAGGATCTTGAATAGCGATCAAGGCGGTGAAAGCTGCCAGCCAAGTTTGCGGTGAGTTTGTCATTGTTTTGCCTCAGAAGCCTTATTCGGCTGAGTCCACAGACAAAACGAGATTGAAATGAGATCTCCGCGACACCACCGATAGCAGCACCGACACCTTAGCCCCCGGGGATGAAAATAGCGAGCAGCGTCAATCTTGATCAGATTGATTGTGAGTACATTTCGCCGCTATATTGATAATCCTTTCGCATCCGCGCGAGCCCATATCCGAATGGGTAGTTCAAACATACTTCTGGCACCACTGGTTTAGCAAATATTTCATACAGCAGTCGCTAATCCTTTCACTCGTGAATACCCTTCGCTTTGATCAGCAGTGGAATACCCGATGGAAGATCATTCCCGCTGAAAGATAATCAGACGTGTACACACTGTGGAGAAGTGGCGTAGAACCCCCTCAGGGGTGCTTCGTCAAATTCATGACGAAATGATTCTCTATTGTACCGTCGGGATATTGCGCGTCCATTCGTATCTTAACACTACGATGGATTTTGACAGGGGTTTTCTTCTGTCTCGGAATGAACCGACCCCGCCCTACGTTCATGTTGAGATTGAAGTTCCAAGAATTGTCGCTCTTTTGATAATGTTGCTTCATAGGAAGCAGCTCAAGGATCCACCATGAGGGAGCAAGACTCAGTTGGTCATAAATGGGGGACATGGCATCCTGAAGCTCGTGTTCCTCTTCTGACATGGGTATATCAACAACAGTTTTGGCGTTAGCGACGCCTTGCAGATTTTGCGCGTTTTTGGAAGGGATACGTTGAATGGTTGCATCAGCGGCTGAGAGTGGGGGTGGACGTTTCTGTACATAGGGATAAAGGGATGTAGGATCAAGCCCCGCACCCCGTAAACCATCTGACATGAAGATGATGTCAGTTTCCGCTTTGAAACACTCGCGAATCATCCATCGAAGAGGGATTCGAGCTAAGGTGTGGGGAACCCCATTCTCCACCGAGCCGCCACCGATATCTGTGGAGAAAGAAAGAATCAATCACGAGATATAGCTCGCGCGTCAATTGGGAGCATACCACAATGGCATCCCAAAAACCAAACCTGATATTAAGAAAGAAAACTGATTAGTTCTGTGATAGAATTCAGGAGAAACCTCCTTGCCTCCTCTATGTCGGTCGGTTGTTCGGCATCCCCAGAATACTTTTTTTCCAACGCTCTGAGAGATTCATGGTGTTCCTGCTTTTTCTTCGAGTTGATAAAATTCGATGACTGCCGTGGAGGTCTCGAGGTTTCAGGCTTCTGTCCGTTTATCCCAAGCTTGGACTCCTGCTCAGTAGGACGATTCCACAGGTTTGCTTTAAATTTCGCACGCCGTTCATCGAGAGATACCGCATGACGAAAAGTGCGCACAATTGTGTTCGAAGTTGTGAATGGGAGTCTGTGAGGGATCAAACCAACAGACATTACGGTGTCCCTGTTGCGCTATTAGATGGCGAAACTCCTCTCAATGCAAAATTACCTACCATACCCCTACAAACTCGATTGGAACGTCGACGGAGAAGGCTTTCTTGAAGGCATTTGATTGTTGCCATCCTTTCTCATCATCGCGAGTATACATCTTATAGGCGAATGGAACTTGCTGATGATTACACGCCGGCAGAAGTCCCACCTAAGACAAAAATAGATCAATAGAAAAGATAATTTTAACAGCCGGGGAAGCGCCCTTTCTATTAACGTTCTGATACCTCGAATTCTCATTCTATTCTGAAGTAATCTCGTGAGATCATGCTGGCATCTGAAGCGTTTATAAGTCGAGTGCAGGTTTCTCTGTTACTGTATCACCCGAGTTCGAAATGGCGTTCATTCAACCAAGCCAAGCCCTCACCATGGGGTTTGATATCCCATATCTGAAGAGTCGCCCTCTTCCAGATGCACCCACTGGCTACTATGATTGGCAGATTACATCTGACCCAGCGGACGATCGTGAAGGTCACTCTGAAATTACGAATCTCTACAAACGTGTAGGTTCGACGCTCTATGTCCTACCTAAGTTAAAATTTCCTGCCATCCCAGATAGAAAAAGTCGTAGCCCAAGGGGTGTACATACCCAATCCGCAGGCTGTCGTAAGTCTGTGAACTTGTCACTCCTTCATTATTTCTCAACCCGGCAGGACGCATTCCTGGATGCGGTCATTCATCCCGACGCAATCGACGATCGCAAGGGCGCCGTAAGCTCACTTTGCTTGATCAACGGCTTTTACAGCTTGATGTTTGAACATCTCAGTTCTCCGCTGGCCTTGCAATCCTCGCACGTCTCGACCCCAATACCGATCTAGCAAAGAAGTTGAACAATGCTGCTATTGGTGTATTGTACAATACCGTCCCACATCCCCCAGCGTCATTCCTTGGTCCAGCGTACTGCTTCAGACAAGCTGACGGTGGTGGCAACAATCCCGAGTACCCTGACTTGGGGCGTGCAGGCACACCATACGCTAGAAGTGTGCAAGGAAAGAACAGTTTACCAAGGTCATCTCTTCCGGACCCTGGATTAGTTTTTGACACGATACTGCAAAGAAATGGGGTAATTTAGCTTGCCAATCTGCAATCCCCTTTGAAAGTTTATTCTAACTTTTAGGTCCTAAACCATATGGGTGGCATGTCCAGCCTGATTTTTGCGTTTGCGTCGATCGTCACTCATTCTTTGTTCCGCACGGACCACCGCAATATCCACATCAATCAAGCCAGCTCTTACCTTGATTTAAGCCCTGTATACGGCGATAGTACGAATACTCTTCAGTTCACACCAGCTATTCTCGTTGACACGTTTATTTTTCTAGACCAAGCCGCACAAGACAAAGTGCGAAACAAGGAAGCCGGTCGTGGTCTGCTGTTCCCAGATACTTTTTCTGAGGAACGTCTCCTCTTTCTTCCACCAGCTACCAGCGTTCTTCTTGTACTTTTCAGCCGTAATCACAACGTGAGTAGTTGTTCTATCCTTGGGACCTTGGTTTGATTTTACGGTTTATTCTAAGTATATCGCGGAGAAAATCTTGAAGATAAATGAACGTAGATCTTGGTTTGACCCTCCTCCAGCTGATCCCGAACAGCGCGCACTTCAAGACGAAGAGATTTTCCAAACGGCCAGGCTCGTCAAGTAAGTCATTGATGGCCCTTCTAACTCAGTTTCTAATAGTAGGGTGCAGCTGTGGTCATTTTATGAGCGCAATTCTTGGCGATTATGTTGCTGGCTTTTTGGGCTCATCGGAGGGTCTCAACTGGAATATGAACGCTTTTGACGTGAGAAATTGCAAGTGAATCTCACCCTGACTTACCTATGTTGATTCTCTTCAGCCTATCGACACCAAAGATCTTACAGTTGAGAGAGGTCGAGGTAACCATGTCAGCGTAGAATTCAACCTTCTCTACCGCGTAAGCAAACCACATATCATATCCCGGTTATTGACATCTTATCGCTTCTAGTGGCACGCAACGATATCCGCACGAGATGCAAAATGGACTGAAGATGTCTTCAACAGTGCTTTTGGGGGCAAGCCATTTGATCAAGTACGCTGTTGTTACCCTCTTGCCACTGAAAGTAGGTCTAACGACTTGAAGTTATCCATGCAAGACATTGCGACTATATCAAAGGTTTTCAACGATGTAGCTGCGAACCCCGCCGAGCGCACATTCTTCGGGCAAGTCTAATTTGATGGCGATCCATATATCATAACTAAGACTCCATAACCCAGCCTCAAACGCGGAGCGGATGGTAGATTTTCTGATGATGACCTCGCTGAAATATTACGTACTGCGACAGAGACTCCCGCTGGCATGTTCCGCGGTCGGGGTACCCCTGAAGTCCTGCGTCTCGTGGAGATCATGGGTATAGAACAGTCAAGAGCATGGGGACTCTGCACAATGAACGAGTTTAGGAAGTTCCTTGGTCTGAAACGTACGTACTAGAAGTGACTCAACTCTTTTGTTTTATTATAACTCTTTTTCTTGTTTGCAGAATTCGAAACTTTCGAGGAGTGGAATCCAGACCCAGAAATTGCTGTGCGTACTTTTGTAGGTGCTGTCGATAAAGCTCCGCTCATGTCCTTTCGCAGGCTGCCGCCCGCAGGTTGTACGGCCATGTGGACAATTTGGAACTTTATGTATGGCATGCGATGTGCAACGGCTGATTGGGACTTATATTCTTGGCAATTCTAGACTGGCCTTCAGGCCGAATCTACAATGCCTATAACCGACGGATCACGATTCGCAAACGGATATACGGTATGCTTCCACTAGGAGTGATGCTCGATCAACACTAATAGTACCTCTATTAGATCACTCGGGGTGTCCTTGGAGATGCTATTGCCTTAATTCGTGGGGATCGATTCTTCACGAGTGACTTTACCCGTATGTGGGCTCTTTTAGTCTCCTACAACAGTAATAAAACTATGATCTAGCAACCAACCTCACCACCTGGGGTTTCTACGACTGTCAACGCGATATGAATAACGGCGCTGGGGGCGGCCAAAGTATAGACCCTATCTTCTTACTCACGCCTCCGACTAACACCTTGACAAGTTCCAAAGCTTCTGCTTCGTAATCTACCCCGCCACTACCCATGGGTGAGTAAAAGTTTGCACGCCTTCACATTGCACATCCC
Organism: Calocybe cyanea; assembly: GCA_018851305.1. NCBI lineage: Eukaryota > Fungi > Basidiomycota > Agaricomycetes > Agaricales > Lyophyllaceae > Calocybe > Calocybe cyanea. Next base: position 14,851 of record JABCKL010000029.1, read on the forward strand.
AATCGAACAATCACAGAATTCTGTCTATTCTCTATATCCTTTCTTCACACCCGACCACATGAAGGACAGCTTAACACGTCAAAAGATTGATAGCAAATACACCTTTGATCGTCCCAAGACGCTTCCTATCCCGAAGATTCTGAATACCTTCACTGGTATCAAAACCGTATGGAACGATCCGAGCAAGTTTAAGAACATATACGAAAGATTCGGATATGGATCGATCTTGATGTTTGACGATGTTGCACAGTAAGACTTCCTTCTTCCTGACCTTTCAACGCTTTAGTGACTTGTAATCCAGGCATGAGAGGGATAAGACAATGGTTGTACATGCCTTGTTTCCGGATCAGGACGCTATCAATAAGCATACGGCTTGGATTGCTGCCGCTATCAAAGATCAGATAAAGAAGAAATCCTGGAAGTGCGTGTATAAGGGTCCTTTTCATCGCTTAAAAAAGTTTAAATCAACATTACCAGATATTCGAACGTAGCAGGAAACTATGTCAACATATCAAAGGATGTCATTAATGTAGTCGCGGCTCATTTTGCCGCTGATAAAATAGTTCGTGGTTAACTGCCTACCGAAGTCGGTATTAACATACCCATGTGCTTAGGCCGGTATCTCGTTGAAGACCAGTGACAACCCGACCGGCACGTTTACAGAGAATGAATTGTTCGATATGCTTGCGATGCTTGTAAGCGTGATAATTGTTCATACTTTGTAAGCAAGGCTCACCATCACCTCTAGTTCACGTAGGCCGTGTATAGTATCGATTCTTTAGTTTTGATTAATCGTGCTATAGGATAACCTTTTTGGCCTTTGATGAGCCCGAAACTCGTTTTGCACTTCATGACGCAGCGATGGAAGCTGGAACAATGATCGGTCTACTGGCTGGTAAATCTCTGATCGAGGCCGCTCCAACGTCATTCCCTGTATGCACTCATGTCATCACGACGCGCCCAACATACTGACGCAGACATCCTAGGGCCTCTTGAATCTGGTTACCTCCGGCCCACTGTCATTCCTTGCACCAGCTCGCAATACGCCTTGGTATCCATTTATGAGTCAACTCGCCGCTTCAGGTCGGCCCCTCGACGAGCTTGTAGGCAATATTCTTGGCATCGCCGTCGGGGGCTCCGTGAACTGGGCACACGGTGCTATAAATGTTGTGGATTTCTATTTCAATGAAGCCAGAGCCAAAGAAAGGAATCACATAATAGAATTAGTGAAAAACACTGATGCTGCTAGTGCAACGCTGCTTCGTGGGTATGTGTGTGAGGCTATGCGTGCGTTATACCCCCTATCATATGCGTTCATTAACATATATTCGGCTCGTATATTTTAGGTCTCAAGCCTCAGTTCTCTGGTCTTTGGAGAGAAGCCGTAGTCAATGCGGAGGTTCCTCAAGGGCCTGACCTTCCGTCTATACAGATCAAGGCAGGCGACCGAATCAGAGGGAGCTTCAGGAATGCTCACCTTAATGTCTGTTTATAAGTGTTCACATACTCTGTCAACTAATGTCGATTTATAACAGCCTTTGGAATTCCCTGACCCTACAACCATTAACCCAAATCGACCTTTCGAGTCGTACAATCTCAATGGCCTAGGCTTCCACCTCTGTCCAGGTGTAACGTATTCAGTTCAAACAATAACAGAAATAGTGAAAATAGTCTTTAGCCTGAAGAATGTGCGCAGTGCATCTGGCGACGCTGGGAAAATGCAAGAATTCACCGAAATCATACATGAAACTGAGACAGACTTCTTCATTCAACGGAATGGAACTGTCAGTCCGTGGCCTGGGTCTATGTGTCTTCTCGTGCGTGTGTTATATAATTTTTCAATCTTGCTGCTAATGTGATACTTTAACGCCTTAGTATGATGATTAAGCACATTCATGCCTTGGTCCGAATCGCGAATTGGGTGCATTTGGGTGCATGACAATTCTGTATTTTATTCCATGTTCGAATGATATTTGTGATTACTCGATGCCGTCATACTTGTGTTCGACGACGAACTTAAGAGCTTGAGCCTGCTTCTTACAGGCAGATCTATTCAATGGTGACTTCAGCTTTACCTACATTGTAGCGAGACTGAAAGTGAAAGCAGTTGAACTCAAAATGGGCTCCAAAAGACTTGCTGAGCTTCTTCGTTCTGAGTCTCGTCATCTGATCATCGGGCTCAAAAGAATTGCAATATTGAGTTAAGACACCTTGGAGCAGATCGCGGCCATTCAGACGATCCATCCGTCAGTTTTTGCAGTTCATATATAGAGGATGAACATTATTCGTTCTTTGCAATAACTGCAGCTTGAGCGCGGCCCGCCCTCTTCCTACCAGGCGGGAAGATAAAGTACAGACGGTACCCTTCTCAATCGGCCATAAAGTTTTAGTACGCAAAACAATATCCATAATATCCACGACAAAGACTACGGTGTCCTTTCGCAAACGTGGTAGGTTAAATAATGGCAGAAATGATCACAAGTTATGTGTAGGGGGGTCCTAGCATACGTTACGGTGATATCAATATCTTTTTCATACACTGGAAGTCTGCTGGCTGGTACCACCAGTGGACTGAATACTATCCATGTCTTTGATATGCCATTTATCTTCGATTGCGAAGTCCCCTTGTCTGAAAACGGGAGCGCGAGAATTTAAAGATGCAAGGAGGGAATTTGAGTACACTTTCCCGCTCAGTAAGACTCTATCGCAGCCGTCAGTCATTTGCTGGGACACACGAATCTCAGGATCAAAAGTAATACATACAGTGCAAAGAATTGACCCTCCGTCCGAACGAATATCAATCCAAGCTCTGTGATGGCTAGGGCCGAGGTCAATGCGCCCGTTTCCAACGCGAGACGGGTAGCACGGTGTAGAACATGATTCATAAACTTGAACTCCTTATTCTTTTTTGATCGTAGCTGGGTCACAATCTTAGTTTAGATCAAAAGAGTCGTAGCCCGGGTTTTACCTGAATCACCAGCGTCACAGTGATAATAATGTCACATATCAGGCTAGAAGCTAGCCAAGCTTGTCGCAACTTTGAAGAATCCGATCAGAAAATAAATTACGAGCGTACAAGAGAAGTGAGCGTACAGCCACGGAGCCAACTATAGCGCTAGATGTTATATCGCCATGTTGCTGGAAAAGGTCAGAACCGAAGTAACTCAGCTAAATCGGGGCTCACTCCAAACCCGAAAACGAACGATAGTGCACACGATATAACAGCCGCCTTGAGCAAAGGCTCTTAGACAGAGAGACTGAGTCGCTGAGAAGTCAAACTTACTATGACAACGGTGCTGACAAGCGGTATCAGGAATTTCTGTGGACCGCCGAGTGCCCATATGCGCCACGCAAAAAAGCACTGAACAACAAAAGCGACTGATTCGCAACCATAAGCTTCAAAGGCGCGCATATCTTGGGATGCTTACTCACCAAATCCAGCTAAAGGTGTAAGCGCATAAAAGCTCCATTGGTAAGACGAGGCCTTGTTGACATTTCCCCAGCTGAACACCAAAATGTGCCTAAAGAGGATCGACTCATATTTCAAAGCCGCAGTAGTCTTTCGATATGCTCATACCAGACATAATGTGTCGAAATGACGGTTTGCGCAATATCTATACACAGTAAGGAAAACACTGCACTCGTTGTAATGAGACCAGTTTGGAGCATCAATATGGCTAGTGACATACCTAATGCTTTCAGAGGAAACTTGTCCTTTAAGAAGGTGATGTAGTAGAAATATGCTTGAACCACCAGAACGCCCGTCAGCGCTATAAGCCAAAAGCAATCTAAGCATTGTTGTAACTAGTTCATGACGCTTGACCTGCCATAATTTATGAGACTTCCAACGAGCTAAAAGCCGATTCTGTGAGACAAGGCGCATGGTAAATGGACTTAGACCTACAAATCCGCCGAAACTAGATGGCAAAGGTAGATATTTATGCTTGAACTGAAATGAAAGGAGAGGAGATAATACGTACAGTGAGCCCATAGCAGGGGTTACAAAACGCGTCATAGTGAGTTTCGACTAGAGGGAAGACGAGGATGTGAGGATTGTCCTGTGGCTTAACGAGGGGGATCTTATATGCATGTAGACCTCGATCACATGGAGACACCTGTTGCTGCAAGTCTTTTTTTAAGTTGACCGCTCGACCACCTGCCTACAAATCAGCTATACATACCTTGCCTTCTCACGGAAAGTGCGAGCGTCGGAGGGATGGCATTACGGAACTACAGAAATATCTACTGTCAAATGACTTCGAACGGACTCTCCATATATAATACTTAGTTCAAGCATATGCTTGAAATTCTTTCTACCCGGCCATGATAGGCGCATAGGCGCAGGCATCGATCTGATAACCGACACCTCTAGCTTTCTATGCTGATGATACTAGCTGCCTCGGACTATCAATGCCAGTCTTGCAGCCCAAAAAATAGGTTCATAGCCCCTTGATTGTGATCAAATGTCGCATCACTTTGATGGTAAGCTAAGTAAGGCTCCTCGAGTGCGTGCGTCTGATGAATGAAAGGCGAATGTGATTGACATATGTTGACAGACAAAAGAAATTAGCGGTCAACACTTTTCACACGTGATCGTGTTTCGGAAGCAAAATTGGCAGCCGAACACGCGGCCCGCGGCACCTTCCTTGAAATTCCTTCGTACAATATTACTGTGATTATCGGCATTCGCCATGTAAGTGCTATTGCACGGACTATTGGAATGAAAATTTGAGGCTAACCCCCACATTCAGATATCAGACAGCACACAGAAACATGCAAAGCACGATTTAATCTACAAAGCGTAAAATGATTATCGCTTGGGGGCAACTCTACCACTTTTTTTCAACTGAGGTGTTGCTCCGCCGGCATAACTACGGCGATTTCGAACCAGATTGAACTTCGTTATTATCACAATGTCATGTTTGACATTGAATTCTAAAATTACCATGCACTGCTCTAACAACTTCGCCCACCCGAAGAGACCGATCCCCTATCGACCACAATGCGAGGCCGTGCATTGGCCGTGCCTATAGTACCGCTCATATAGTGCTATTCCGACTAAGTGATTGCGGCTGTGATTACGACCAAAATTGAGAGTTGATCACTCATGAGTAACAATATCATCCAAAATGAACCTTTGCCATGCTATTTCGTCTAAAGGCTCTTCTTGTCGGAACATCGGGGCACGAGAGTTCAAGGATGCTAGTAGAGGATTTGAATAAACCTTCGTCTAGATTAAAATACTAAGATCAAGGATCGGTAAACGCTTGGCTCTGTGTGTACTGATTCCAAAGGAGATACGTACAATACGAAGGTTCCGTCCTTAAGACCCGTCAGAAAAAGAATAAGCTCTGCAATTGCTATAGACGCGGTAAATCCACCTTTCTCCACTGCGTAACGACTGGCACGACCTAGAATATGATTCGTGGATCTGAATTGTTCATTCCTTTTGGACCGTAGCTGGTATACGATAAGCGTCTTACAGATGGATGCAATGCTGGACCTACTTGGATTTCTAGCGTCACCGCAATAATGACATCGCTCGATACTGTAAAAATTGCCCAGCCCTATCAGTTATTGAGAGACTGATTAGGTTCAAATTGCAGAGATGATTTGAAAACGTGCAATAGGAGAGAAGGCATTAGTCGCAAAAGGACTAAGGATGATACTGTACAACTGGGAGATAGTATTAAAAAGACAAAGCCGACTTAGAGAATGAGGCCTACTGTGATCCCAAGGATTAATAAAAATATCCATGACGTGAGAGCTGACTAAATATCAAGACATTAAGAACTTCTATAAAAGTTATTGAAGTATATTGTACTATGACGAGTACGACAGTTAGCGGTATTAGAACCTTCGGCGGACCACCCAGCATCCATATGCGCCAAGCTAGAAAACACTGAATGATAACAGCAACTAAGCTCGCGATGAGTCTTGAGACACAAGTATGCCTAGCAACATGCAAACTCGCTGGATCCAGCCAAGGGTGGAAGGGTACTCAGGCTCCACACGTAGTGCGGTGATTCCAGAATAGCTGCTCTGCCTACGGACACAAATACATGCCTTTTGGTGATATGTAAACCAAGTGTAAGGCGATACAGTTCACTTTTTGGCTCGTACCAGGCATAGTGCGTTGAGAACGTAGTCTGCAGTGTATTCAGACCTAGAATACACCATACTAGACGTACCACCCGTGAGGTAAGACTGAAATGTGCTCTTGAGTATCAAACGATGACAGAACCAATGCTTTTAAAGCGAATCTATCCCTTGGAAATGCAACACAGTAGAGATACGCTTGAATAGCGAGAATACCCATGAGTGCTGTAAATGTAAATGATGAAAAGTCATACGTCTATCGCATTATGCGACTTACCATAATTCAAGAGGTTGCCTACAAACTGTAACCCATATTTCTTGTTACCAGACAGGTGTTTGATGACAAGAATCATACCCACAAGTAAAGGGATGCTAGATCGTGATGGACAATCGTTAGTGTGTGAATGGCAACTTTTCTTTGCAAAACATCGCTTACTTGTGGGACACCGGTGAGGACGCAATTTCCGACATAGGTCAAGCTCCAGTAACAAGATGGTATGAAGCTCGGCTGCTGAGTGAAAAATGCAAAGGCTGGTATTCATTCTCAGGTCGGCCGGATCCTCCTGCTCTACATGCAGTACGGAAGCCCATGTTTGCTTTGGGGTTTGAGATAGCCAGGACGAAATCAAGGGATTGTGAGATGGCGTAGCTCCTTGGTCGTTTCTTGATACACGAAGCTGCTGCCGTGATCTGACGCTCAAGTTTTTCTGGAAGTCCTGAAGGAGAATGAAGCCGCAGGTCTCTTATCACAGCTGCCTTCAAAGCGGGGATTCACCCGAAGCAGCCTAGGCTTGCCGAAGCTTCTGCGTCGCTTAATGATATTAGCGATCAATACTTGCCCACACTCGATACTGAAATGCTGAGGAAGATGGCGCCCATCAAGAGTGTGACCGTAGCACCGGTCTGTTGTACATTCGAGAATTAAATTTACAGCAAGTAAAACATTCGGGAGCTCAGATCCTTAATAGAATGTTATAGCCTCGCAGACGTAAGTTTATCCTGGTTACAGTCTGGGGCTGGCGTAGCTGATGGAGGTTACGGCGGGTAAACCGGATTACGCGTACGTCATGTCGGCTGAGTGTTACCAAAGCGGGGCGGCTGTCAGGCCGCCGGCCTAGCTTCCCCAAACTAAGACCGATAGCCCAATTCAGCAGTTAGTACTGATATCCGCTGTGCTAATTACTTATATCCTTGGTCGAGTGGCGGCTTGAAACAGCGAGACAAAACAGACTAGCCGTTGGCTAAAAAATCTTCATCGGCGAGATCTGGGACGTTAGCTGAAGCTAGACGAGACGAGCCAATGCGGTGAAAAACTCTAGCGAGGTTTCACGCCTGTATTTAACCGGGCGCCTGTTAGACTCAGCGCCTCATAGTGACTACAGACAAGATCTTTAGTAGCGTCGTGGGCAACGCTGGCCGTGTCCCAAGCTTTTCTTGTACCATCTTTGGGACGGAAATTGCGGCTCTAAGCACTGCATAGTCATTTCCACCCAAATCATCTTCAAAAAATAAAAAATAAAAAATAAAAGGAAAAAAAATGAAATCATAGTTTATGCCCAAAATATACGGCGCCGCTCAATACCTACAATACCTGGATCACTTCATCACGAGTCGACTGCGACCGCGGTGGAGGTTGTGCCTGGCAACTGCGACCATGATCGGGATTGAATGTCATTTTAACTGAGGCTAAGAATTTGAGTAAACCTTCCCGCTGGTTAAGGCTCTAACGTGGTAAAATACATCAAGCCCTTCAGGCACAAGGAATTCGCTGTCAGTACGGGACATACTACGAAGATTACACTGGTAATTGGGATGAGAACCTTTAATGGTCCGCCGAAAAAAAGAATGGACAACATTTCGGGCAACGAAATCAGCTGTTGAAGTGTGGCTACTGATTTATATGCTTGCCAGATCCGGTTAACGGTACAAGCGTGTAGTAACAGGTAGCCTGTCAAGCTTTCCCCAATTTGACACTAGACATGCCTAGATACGTAGGTCACTAAAAGATCCTGAGACAAGAATTAAGCTTGTACCAGGAATAGTGGGTTTATAACTGTCTGAACAGTGTCTATACCAAGAATACAACATACTTGAGGTGACGAAACTAAGATGCTCACATATTTAGGGAAGTGAGGCCTACCTAGCGTCTTGAGAGCGAATCTGTCTTTCGGAAATGTGATGTATGCTGGAATGGCAAGGATGCCTCCAAGCGCTACAATACGAACAATATAAGTCATCGAAAGAGCGCCTGACACTTTCCCCCGGGATTGTTAAGTAGGCTGCCGACAGACTGTGACCGTTTCTCACTGAAACGGAATGCCTAATGACCGAAATCTTACAAGTGAGGCCGCCCTAAGGAGTAAAGGAAGGAAATGTTGAATATGCGAAAAGTGTGGGTACATTTCAGATATCGAAAATATTCTATGAAGTAGAGTACAATGTTTGCTATTGCTATTGAGGACACAACGAGTCGCAATTTATACACCACGGCATATTCACTCGCCCTCTAGAAAGCGAGCCCGTCGTATTCTCTGGATAAGTTAATGACCTCTTGATAATGATCGGCTAAGTGTAGGCCTGATTTCATGACCGATAGCCGAGTATGCTCAATGGGCGTTTGTATATTAACTGCGAGCTTTTAATTACGATCTGATAGATCGGTGAACGGCATGAGTAGAGAAAAATAGTAGCCACATGAGTCGTTGTAGACAAAAGGAGGGCCGGTTTCCTTCTGCGAAATGATCATAGGATCGACATCTTGTTTTGCGGCTTTAAGCCATGAAACATGATTCAAGTGATCACTGTAAATAAGGCACAATATAATGTCATCAAATGCGAGGACTTTCAAGCTGTGGCTGAAGTTTACCCGTGGCGATGTTATGTCAGGAGTGTGGGATCCACGAAAATACAAAATGCCTTTTGTTCTGTATCACCATGTGGCTGTGCGTGTCGTAGATTCATCCCGTAATATGGGTTTATCCGGAAAATCCAAGTATATGGAGAACTCACCGGGAGATAGCGCCCGGACGGTTTGGAAGCCAACCAAGAAGGGCTTGGTCAGGTCCTATATCCAACCCTCAATGTTGTCTTGGCATCTTCGGTAGCTTGTCCGAGGTGTGCAATTTTTTTTCCAGAACGTAAGTCGTGATGGAGGTTCTGACTTTCGAGCAAAGTTTTGTTCTTATAAACAGCCAGACACCAATGTACAAGTAATCAATATTCAAGCGAGCATGCGAGTAAAACCTATAATCACCCCAGACATTACTTGCCTAAGTAGGACTGGAGTAGCGACGCACGAAGGGTATCGTTCACAGGACTAACACCAAGAATAAGCCGCTGATCAGGACTAATGATTCTCGTGCTCGGAAACATGCCGGTAGGACAGTGGCAGCTTGATGGGAGAAGACACGAAAAACTGATCATTCAAGGGGTCGTGTGCTCCTTGATGATCAGACGGCCCTCTCCCTCCGCTATTTATACATCACATATGATCCTATGATTGGCGGCCTAAGGCTTCCGCCTAAACTCGCGATCAGCGAGCTGCTTCTGACTCATCGTTTCGAGTCTTATATGATCGCTATCATTGTCCATCGCCACCACGATTCTGGAATTGCTCTATTATGGACTCTATGTTGCCTGGCTAGCTCCTTCTCCGCACTGCATTCCCTGAGAAGATTGTCGAATGTTCATAGATGAGATCCTGCTTGCGGTTTTTGATACTCAAAACGAAGTGTGCTTCCCATTGATCGGGAACTTAATCCCGTCTTGGTGAGCGATAGATCGCATCTCGAGTTGGGATCATAACGACCGGTACCAGGAATCGGTAAATCTTGCGGATCCTATCAGAGCCGCTGAATTCCAACACACATGCTGCATCTCTACTTTCCTTAAGGTAGCTTGCATCGATAATGAAAATCACCCCGCCTTCATACTAACCTTTTGATGGTGTACCGAGAAGCATGTGATCAATGCACCAGTCAAAACCAGGAACCTGTCTTGATCGCCCACAGTCCTCTGATACTATCAATCGCCGTTGAGGCTCAGGTGGACTCCTGGGATGATGATAGCAATGAAGAAGAGGAGGATGTAGAGATCCAGTACAAGATCAATGGGACACTTCGAATAAATGCAAATGAAGCTGCTACGGGGATGCCGTTGATGAGAGAGAGCTATGCTTGAAGTCAAGTGGCAGACAGCATGCAGAAGTACGACCATGAAGTAGTTGATTTGAGACCTGGAAACCACCTCTTGATTGGCATGATATGCCTGCCGAAACAAGACGAGAACGGGAACCGTCTAAAGATTAAGACAGTATCACCTATACCTAAAAGAAACGTCAAGACGTTTGATTTACCCAGACGTGAGCCATGTCGCTAGACTCACGAAAGAGTATTAGTATGCAGTCCCGTTCATTGTTCGTTTTAATCGATGAAAGCTAGTATGAAGCAATTCAACGAATTCAGGTTATTTTCGATAGAATTTTGCTCCATACAAGCTAACATGACTTTCGAATTACGGGCAGTCTAGTATCAACTCACCCGAGTGATAAACATCAATTTGGGTCGTGGAACATCGTGGGTGCGACGAAAACCAAATACAATTCGGCAATCGCCGAAATAGCGTGTCGCTTGAGGACTAAGAATCCCCAGCTCGTCTTGACCTTGCTATCTCTGTCTACATTGCACAATCTTTTGCAACAATGTTTTAAGCTATGCATTTTCGCCGCGATTCTAGGTGGTACTGTTCGTCTACGTGTAATCTCGAGAAAACCATTCATGAAAACCTGCGATCTGTTCTCTTGTCAAGCCTCACGCCCAGCCATTGGTGGATAGGAGCTTAGGAACTCATGTTCTTCCATTACCTTGCAAAGAACAAACCGAGACAAATGCAAGTTCCGATGTGTTTGAAGTCTCTATTCAAGGACTTAGAAGGGGAACAGCAAAGTGATGGGGTACAGCTTTCTTGTGAAGTACTGATGGAGTGTTGCCATTCTTGCCCTTTGAGGAAGCCACGAAATATGATACTCCAAATTGCTGGATAAGTGTCATTCTGGGTGGCCGCCGATGTCTCCCAAGGATTTGAAGGAAGCATGTGACTGGCTTATTTCTATGTTCCTATCCACGTTTTTCAGACGTATTTTTCAGATAGTTCCTGAGGAAATATGGGTCGCCAGCAGGATGTGCACTGGTTGCGACAAGCTTTTATTCCTTTCCTATAAGTCTGAAATACGATACAGTTGGTCACATGGGCGGCTTACATCATTGGTCAGTTGACCCCACCACCTGTGCACCAATTTCCTCCACGTAGCGCCGTGAGTACTCAAACATAGTCTTCTGACCCAACTATGCTTTCCGAAAACAGAACAGGTGTCTATGTTTTGATAGGACAAACATCACAAGGATTTAATACAGTTGAGCAAGATGCGAGTGTTAGGGAAAATCTAACGTGATTGGTAGCTCTGGTCGAGTTGTTCATCAAATCCAACTAACCATCATCGACCATCAGCATCAGCATCAGTGTCCCGAGTTCGCTGCGCTGCCTCACATTCACTTGTCCTTGGCATGTGCTCATTTATTCACTACGATTCCTTCCTGCATTACTAATGAAACTCGAAGCGGTGGGTGAAACTTGCATGCCCGTGCATCAGCGTCGCCTGAATAGGGAAAACCAGTCTGTAAAAGTTTTAATCGTCAACATGAATTCCCCCACTGCACGGGATGCCGCAGTATGACCAAAAATCCGGCTCTTCATCATGTTTTACTTGATCTATCATACCTAAAACATTGTGGAGAGCGGACCGGGAGTACTTTGGAATGAGACCACATGCAATGGTCTTTGATTTGTACCCAGAAAGATGTTCCGCTGCCCAGACTTAAGCAAGAGTTGTTCGCTCGTTACTATATTTGTAAGTGACCGTTCAAAGTGTATTAAAAACAAAGAATATACAGGTATCCGCCATTAGATCACCCCGAGAAAAGCGACAAGACTGGTATCCTAACAATCTACGTTGGAGACCTTCTATGATGGCCATGGTGCAAGACCTTCAAGACGCTCGATCAAGCATAACCGATAAGGAATTACAGCATCTTACAAATAGCCACGCTCTCGATTCCTCTTTTGACGGTGGCCCGCGAGCCTGGGCAACTCTTATTGGCGGGTTTGTTCAATGGATACATATGCGTCGCAACGCTTCTTAACTTTATGGTGACAGATTCTGTGCTATTACTGCGACATTCGGGTATGTCAATGCCTTTGGAGTCTATGAAGACGTCTACACTCGCAGTGGCCTTGCGTCGTCTTCGCGAATAAGCTGGATAGGCTCAACCCAGCAATTCTTGATATTGATCATGGGCGTCGTTGGCGGCAAACTGCTAGACAAAGGATATTTCCGGCCCACCCTTCTCGCTGGCTCGCTACTTTGTGTGGTTTCGTCAGCGAAATGCTTTTTTTCTTTTTGGATTGTGCTCATTGTCTAGCTTCCTATAGCGTTTTCATGGTGTCGCTAGCTCACCATGATAAATATTACCAGATATACCTCGCTCAGGGCTTGGGGGTTGGCATTGGTTCTGGATTGATTTATATACCGTGTCTCGCAATTCAGGGTCAACATTGGAAAAAGAGGCGAGCTTTAGCCATGGGCTTTGCAGCTACAGGTAACCCTCCTACCCGTATTTGAGTTCGCGGTTGTTGATCATGCGATCCAACAGGCACAGCAGTCGGTGGCATAGTGTTCCCGATAATGCTCAACCAGCTGTTCAAAAGTTCAGTGGGCTTTGCATGGGGAGTGCGGACATCAGGATTTGTCATCCTTGGCCTTCTCGCTCTGGGCAATGCATAATTGAGTGAGAACCCCTCCCTTAAAGTCATCCCAAAGCCGAGGCCGGATGTCAAGCGCATCTTAAAGGATGCGCCATTCATGATTCTGAGTTTTGCGTCAGTAAATCCATCTTCTATTGGCGAGAAAACATCTGACATGAGGATCCAGATGCCTTCCTATGACATTGGGCATCTTCTTCCCCTGTACGTCCATGCTTCAGGACACCATCAATCCAGTTGTTGACATCATCAACAAAGATTTCTACATGCAGTTATATGCTATTCTTTCTGGTGTAGACCCCGATACTGCATTCTATATGGTAAGACAATAATACCCTCGGAAGTGCGGGCATAAGTCATATCCCCATAACGGCTTAGCTCGCAATAATTAGTGCTGGCTCAATCCTTGGGCGTACCATTCCCGCCTACATCGCTGAAAGAGTTGGCCTCTTCAATGTGTTTATCCCAGTGTCCTTCAGCTCTGCCGTACTTGTATTTTCGATTTTTGGACTCAAGTCTACAACGTCGATAGTCATATTTTGCATCTTATATGGTTTTTTCTCTGGAGCATGTAAGTCTTTTCTCTCCCCCGTCTAATCTGCGAATTGATGATATCATAATCTCTAGTCTTGGCCCTTCCAGGCCCACTTGTAGCCACGTTCTGCGATGATTCTAGCGAGTTAGGGTTAGTATTCCACAATTCTTCTCTCCTATTACCTGGTTCACATCGTTGCTAAACTAGAATCAGGATGGGTATTGGCTTTGCCTGTACGGCGTTTGGAGCTCTTGTCGGAAACCCAGTCAGCGGTGCCCTTCTTGGGTCTGAATACTTATGGTGGAGGGCAATCGTCTTCAGTGCGGTAAGTTCTATACCCTAATTTATGATTCACCGGCTAATCTAGCTGACATTCGACAGGTCGTGATGCTTGGCGGTGTAGCTTTTATGATACTGGCACGCCACTTACAAGCCAAGCGGAAGAACACGCAGTACCTGTAATTAATTATAGATATTTCATCTGTATTGTATCTTGCCCACAGATGGGTTGACAGCAGTACCGTCCCTACATATTTACAGTAATCTGAGTCATATTCAAACGGCTTCACCTATGTCTTAGCATACCCGGATTTTATGACAGCATATATAACCACATGCCTTATTTTTCGGACAAGCAATTCAATGCTCTAGCCTCCGTCAGTGATGACAACGGTAATAGGACTTGTCTATTTAATTTCGAGTACATATGCCCACAACTATGTTCAGTCAGCCTTAGGAAGGCGCACAAAATGCACACAAGTCTGCGCCTAGCAGATGTTGATTTGTTGGAGGGTGGGTTTGTGTCGGAGGATTTGGAATGCGCTGCCTAGCACGCTTTCGTCGGCGTATCGGTGTCCTTTGGTTAACGAGAACCCTTTTAGGTCAGGCAGATGGAGAAGATTCGATAGCAGCTTTTTCATTGGTTTTTGGGATTTAAACAAAAAAAAAGAAAAAGAAGAAAAAAGAACCCAGGGGCATATTTTGGAAGGGAGAAGAGAGGAGAAATTGACTCACATCAGCATATCTGGCGACGTCAATAACGTAAGCGTTTTCAAAATTGGATATATCGCTTCAGGTCCACTCTCTTATAACGGCTCACACGTTAAATCCAACGTCTCGACCGAAGATCTGTTAGGGATCTTGGCGAGTTGTTGGTATATCCCTACAAAAGTGTCCAAAGTTGGATAAAGCGTCGGGGGAGACCATGTGGACGGGACATCCATTGACGGAAGTTCCATTGCATGCGAACATATTTGAGGGAGGTGTGGGAGGAGAGGAAGTAAGATAGGGCGGGTTCGTCGGCAGGGCCGAGGGAGAAGTTGTTTTGGTACCCGAAGGAAGTGAGTGTTAGGGAGTAGGGGAGGGGACCGGCGGGCGGTAACTTAGGTGGGAAGTCAAAGGGGCGGGCGGGGGAGGAGGAATTGCAGATGGAGAGCTCTTCGAGGTTAGGATACCGTGGGGTGAGTATGTCCCATAGATTGGGTGGTCCAAACGAGCGCAAGCCTTCAATCCACCGCCTATCAAGAAGAAATTCAACAGGCTTGGAGCAGTTCGAGCACAAGCGGTGGAACGTATACAATTTTTGATGAGACAAGAATGCAGCTGGGGGGGGGGGGACAAAAGAAAAGCGGGAAGGATACTTTTTCTCTCGCTAACAGCAGGCATTTTATAAACAGCGAGATGATAATCTAAATCTGGTTCAAGTAATTGAATGTGCCACTGCCGACGAAATTTAATGTCCCCATGTTTCGTCTTTGAAGGGAAGCATACCTATGAGATTGGCTAGTTTGAGAACCATAAGCACATTTCGTGAGTCCATGTGTCTCTGATGATTTTTGCTGGATATCCTGGGTTGGGTTGACTAAAAATGGCTGGAAAAACGACTACCAGTGTTTTTAATGGTTTAGGGAGATGGTCATTCTAGATGCAGAGCAAAGATGAAGAGAGTTGGGAGATCCTGGGGACCCAATTTGGCGGATGAACCGCGCGCAGAAGCAATTCACGATGTTCGCTTCTTTAAACTTCGCGCTCACACAACTCAAAAGACTCAGTCACTCGACGTCGTTGTGTTCGGCTCAATGTCAAAGGAATAGCAGTCCAGCATGGAAGAGATCGTTGAGACGGGACTGAAATGGGATTTATGGGGATACCACGAAATCATTTCCGAGCCTGACCGTGACCGTCCCATCAGGACTTCATCAACGAGTAAGCACCTGGCAGTGCGAGAGAAATCAGGAGAAATCCCGAGGTATTGTCGGCCATACGGTTCGTGCACAGCTTATTTGCAATTTAAGAGCAATTTACAGCGTGCGAAAGATTTTACAATTTTGCAATATCGGCTTGAAGCGGCCATTTTGTCTATCATGAATTCCCCTATTTGGCGGCTACCATCGCCAGCGCCAGCATCAGTGTCCCCAGTTTTCTGCGCTCCCTCACATTCACTTATCCGTGTCATGTGTGCTCATCTAGTCACCACAATCCCTTCCTGTATTACTGAAACTCGAAGCAATCACTGTGCATCTGCGTCGCGGCGTCGCCTGAAATTCGGGGAACCATTGTGACAATTTAATCAACGACATGAATCCCCCGTTGCATGCCGTGCCACATTATTTCCAAAAATCTGGCACTCCATCGTGTTTCTAAATGCTGTGAAGGGCAGACCGGGACACCCGGGAATTAGACTACATGCAACGGCTGCCCTCGCTGGTCAAACTCAATCTAAAGCTGTTCAATCATAACTATATAAGAAGCGTGTGACCACTGAAGACGTATTAAAAGAAAAAAAATCAGCGATTACCTCCAAACAGCAACAAGATTGTGGTATCTAAACAATCCTTCGAGAACTCCTCTGATAGCCATGGTGCAAGACCTTGAAGACCATCGATCAAGCATAATATATAAAGAATTACGACATTCTACAGAGAGCCACGTTGTCGAGTCATCTTTTGACGGTGGCCCGCGAGCCTGGGCAACTCTTATTGGCGGGTTAGTTCGATGAATACATACTAATGCGTCGCAACGCTTGTTAACTCGACATCGACAGATTCTGTGCTATCACTGCGACGTTTGGGTATGTTGGTGCCTTTGGAGTCTATGAAGACGTCTACACCCGCGCTGGCCTTGCTTCGTCTTCGCGGATAAGCTGGATAGGCTCAACCCAGCAATTCTTGATACTAATATTGGGCATCGTTGGCGGCAAACTGTTAGATAAAGGATATTTCCGGCCTACGCTTCTCGCTGGCTCACTTATCTATGTGGCGTCGTTAGTATATCGTTTTCTTTTCGATCGTTGCTCATCGTCGGACTTTTTGTAGTGTTTTCCTGGTGTCGCTCGCCCAGCCTAATAAATACTACCAGATCTACCTCGCTCAGGGCTTAGGGGTTGGCATCGGTTCTGGATTGATTTATATACCATGCCTCGCCATCCAAGGTCAACATTGGAAAAAGAGACGGGCTTTAGCCATGGGCTTTGCAGCTGCAGGTCAGCTTACTACCCGTACTTGAGTTCGCGATTACTTATTATATTATACCATTAAATAGGCACAGCAGTTGGTGGCATAGTGTTTCCGATAATGCTCAACCAGCTGTTCAAAGGTTCACTGGGCTTTGCAGGGGGAGTACGAGTTTCAGGATTCGTCGTTCTTGGCCTCCTAGTTTTGGGCAACGTTTTGATGAGCGAGAATCCCTCCCTCAAAGCCACCCCAAAGCCGAGACCGGATGTAAAGCGCATCTTAAAAGATGTCCCATTCATGCTTATGGGTTTCGCGTCAGTATATCCATTTTCTATCACATAGACAGCTTCTGATCTGAGGATCTAGGTGCTTTCCTATGACATTGGGCATCTTCTTCCCTTGTACGTCAATGTTTCAAAGCAAAATCATTAATCTACGTTACTGACCCCATTAATAAAGATTTCTATATTCAGTTGTACGCAATTCTTTCCGGTGTAGACCCCGATACTGCATTCTATATGGTAAGATAATAATACTCTCAGACGTGCAAACCTAAATCATATCCCCTATAATCGCTTAGCTCGCAATAATGAGTGCTGGCTCAATCCTTGGGCGTATCATTCCCGCCTACATCGCTGATCGAGTTGGCCCCTTCAACGTGTTTATTCCAGTGTCCTTCGGTTCTGCCGTTCTTATATTTGCGATTTTTGGCCTCAAGTCAACAGCGTCGATAGTCGTATTTTGCGTCTTATATGGATTCTTCTCTGGAGCATGTAGGTCTTCTTCCTTTTTAGGGCTAATCCGTGGAACTGATGATATGATAAATTTCCTTAGTCTTGGCCCTTCCAAGTCCACTCATAGCTACGTTTTGCGATGATCCAAGCGAATTTGGGTTAGTTATCCACGACACCTCTTTCTCTATCCCCCCATTTCACACCGTTACCAAACTAGAATCAGAATGGGTATTGGCTTCGCATGTACGGCATTTGGAGCTCTTGTCGGAAACCCAATCAGCGGCGCCCTTCTTGGGTCTGAATTTTTATGGTGGAAAGCAATCGTCTTTAGTGGGGTAAGTTTGATGTACTGAATCTGCTGATCGATGATTCAGCGGCTAATTCGGCTGAACATTCGACAGGTCATGATGCTTAGCGGTGTAGCTTTTATGATACTAGCACGTCATTTACAAGCCAAACGGAAGAATACACAGTACCTCTAATTAATTATAGATCTCATTTGTATAATTTTGCTTTGCGGACTGGTCAACAGCAGTATCATCTCTACATATCTGATCCGAATCATACTCTAACAGCTCCATCTATGCCCTAGGATACACTATAATCACACATCTTTTATTCTTTTTTATGTTTCCTCAAATTCACTCTGCTGAACGGTACATATATAGAAGGCGTACAAGCCTGAAAATCCCAACCTCTCAGAGGAAGACGAAAAGTGAGAGTAGTGCACATAACCAGCGCCAGTGCTAGATGTCGGAAGGCACTTATATGCGTATGCAATGTGTGTATGTACAATGTAGTACATCTACAATTGACTCTACAACATCCTATGTAGTAAAAAAAGAGAAAAAAAGCGAGAGTGAGGATGATCTACATACAAGATTTCTTTTTACATTGATCGGTACACAAGTTTGATTTATTATTTTTTTCTTCAACAAGAAAGCGAGGAGGATTGCAACGTACATACATACAAGGATTTGACTGGGGGGAAGAAGGGTGCCTCTGTGCGGTAATGTGAGTGAGTGAGTGTTGTTATCCGAGATCTGGCGGATGACCCAAAAAACAAGGAGAGAAAAGGAAAAGCAGAAACCAACAAGAAGAAAAAGAAAAAATAGCGACACCAACCACGAGTCCATACATCAAGCAAAAAAAAACACAACATCACCTCAACGACGACCCCGACCCCGACCCCAACCTCCGTCTCCTCAACGCACCAGGAACCAACATCTCCGGAACCACCACCAACCCGGACTTCCACCGTCTCTTCGGCAACACATACCTATACTCCTTCCTAAACGGCTTCCCCAAAAGTGGGATCCCCTGCTCCCTCACAACCACACAAACAGGTCCCTTCTCTCCCTCAAAAGCAGTACCCCAACCCCCGAGTCCCATTTCGACGTCGTATGTGCCTTCTTGTTTAAGATGATTTGGAGCCTTTTCGCGTGCCCATCGGATGTTGATTTGTTGAAGGGTGGGTTTGTGTCGGAGGATTTGGAGTGCGCTGCCTAGCATGCTTTCGTCGGCGTATCGGTGTCCTTTGGTTAAGGAGAACCGTTTTAGGTCTGATAGGTGGTGAAGATTTGATAGTAGCTGTTTCATTGGTTTCTGGATTTTGAAAAAAGAAAAAAAGAAAAGTCAGTATGAGAAGAGCCGCAAGGTAGAAGAAGTTGACTCACATCGGCAAACGTCATCGTACACATAAAATGCAAATCCGTCAACTTTGGACAAGCCCTCAACACCGCCTCAAACAACCTCGAACTATCCAAATTCGGATGAACGACATGCGTCCACAAATCCAACGACGTCAACGACGTAAGCGTGCTCAAAACCGGACATATCGCTTCAAGTCTACTCTCATGTAACGGTTCACACGTCAAATCCAACGTCTCGATCGAAGATCTATTAGGGATCTTGGCGAGTTGTTGGTATATCCCTACGAACGTGTCCAAGTTGGGTAAAGCGTCGGGGGAGAGGTCCATGTGGACTTCGGCGGGGGACATCCAGCGACGGAAATTCCATTGCATGCGGATGTATTTGAGGGAGGTGTGGGAGGAGAGGAAGTGGGATAGGGCGGGCTCGTCGGCGGGGCCGAGGGAGAAGTCGTTTTGGTATCCGAAAGAACCGAGGGTGAGGGAATGGAGGAGGGGCCAGCGAGCGGCGGTGATGGGGAGGAAGTCGAAGAGTCGGGTAGAGGAGGAGAAGCTGCAGATGGCGAGTTCTTCGAGGTTAGGGCATCGTTGGATGAGCATATCCCATAGGTTGGGTGGTAGTTCCTCTAACGGAGGGAAGAGCTCTGTGAGATATCATAAGAACGACTTGATAATCTCTAGGCGGTAGATAAACAAAAAATGAATGCGAACCTGTCCCATCGAGTCCGTATCGGACAATGAACGAGAATGTTTTGAGATCCGAAAATTCAAAAAGCTGGAACTTGATTTAGAATTTGATTTCAGAGAGACCCAAGTAATCGCCTACCTGGCTGTGGGGGTCTAATGGGGCAAGCCCAACATTGGTGAATATGTTTTTCAAATCCGGGCATCTGAAGAGTCGATAAGTTTAAACGTCAATGTGATAAAAAAAAAAAGGCGCCGTGATAAGATTGTTGATAGAAGAACGCGACATACCCCTTCCTGAGCGCTCCCCACATGTCATCTTTCGGCATCTCCAACCCATCCCAATCCAAAGTCTCCAACCTGACCAGATCCCCATTTCTTGCGATCTCCTCTATCGCTTCAGCAACCCATGACTCGTCGAGTACAACCCGATCAGGTTTCGGCCAAGATAGATAGTAATTTGGTCGAACGGTAAGCTTGCGGATGTGTGCTGACAAGTCAGGTCGCGAGCGGAGCATGTTGAGCGTGACGAGGCATCTTTGGCTAGATTTTAGGGAGACGGAGTTGTATAATGTAGGAATCAGGATTGCTCGGAGGCCCTTGGACTATATGGAAAGAAGTATCAGTTATATCATGGTCGGTGTTGGTATCCCGCGATTGATGGATAATGATGTGGAGGAGACGTACAGCAAGGCTAACGTTCAGAATATCAGAAGCTGAGAGATAGCTAACAATTTCTCTGATGAGATCCGCTGGAATCGAAGCAGCAGGTTCGCTGTGTCGATGCTGTTGTAAGCGCCCGAAATCACGACTACGTCCACGTCCAAGTCGTTGTTGCTGCTGGGTTTGATTAGCCGGAGTCTGGATTGTTGAAGTAGCCGTGGAAGTAGTAGCATTAGAAGCTACACATTCAGGTATGCGGCTGGTAGACCCAGTCGAGCGAGGGACGCGATTGAACAGAGCGGTCAAACTCAGTCGACGAGTCGTCTTTGTTCGTTCCGGCTGTTGCTGCTGTTGAGATTGTACTTCTGACCGCTCCTCTATCCCACTCGAGCTCGGCATAGACGCCTCGGCATCCGTCTCCAAAGGCAAAGTTGATTGGATTTCTTCGATACGACGCATGACTATTAAAGTTGCTGATTAGAATGTTTATGAATGAAGAGAGATAAGGCGGGCTGGTTGGTATCGTCAAAGGAGACCAGACTGACAGAAAGAGGCAGAGAAACAGCTTGAAGGGGGAGACGGGGCCGTGTCAAGGATGCCAGCTGCCACCAACCACTGCACCGCACTGCCTGGAAAGTGGCAAGTCCCGGGCAGCCCTGCTTCATTGCCTTCTGACACCATCAATCACAAAAGGGGCTAATCAGCACGTGATTCATCAAGCGCCTCTTACAGGAGGTTCGTCGAAGGAGCCTCCAAGTCTTCAAGACGTCCAGTGCCTGGGCCTGAGCAGCGGTTCTCTGTTTAATTACGTCCCAGGGATCGACACATCTCCTCGCCCTATCTACATGCAATGTGTGGTTATGAGTCTGGTACCAATCATCCCTGTCTTATCTGGATATTGGCACATCACGTCAATCCACCGATCCCCGACTTCTTTCAAGCTGTCAGCACAAAACAGTTCCTCAAGTACAGCTTTTCTGACAGTCTCTATGATGGATGCCGGGAAAAAATCGACCCATTGATAAGCTGTCTCCACTTGGATTTTGGCTGATGATAGTGCGTCACATTGGTTCGTTCATCAAGAAAAGACTAGTACGTTCTCAACATCCTGGCTGAAGAAATCATTTCACGACAAGGTGTTGTAGTTAACGAGGTGACTCACCTAATCGATACCTATTCGTATCTGATACCCCACCATCTAAACCTTATGCTACAACGTTTGACTATGACTCATCCTCTCCAAGCTTGACACCCCCACAGCTAACATACTCTCCTTGGGGCCCGTGGCTCCCCATAATCCATAGCCCAAGCTCCTGAACACTAACATTTACCGTCATTTCCAGATTTCCGTTATCACCCTTGGACTTGGCGACAATAGTGACAGGAACGGGAGGAGGTGCAGATGGATGCCTATTCGAAGTCGGCGTAACGGTAGACCAAGAGTTGCCTGAACCAGCCGACATGCTCACTTGCGTTGCTGATTCCAGAAGATGAGAATTGGGGGGTGTTGGTTGAACACCAAGCAATTGCATAGCCTCAGAGCTCAGAACATCCGAATAACAAAACGGTTGCCCGCGTGCGCGTGCAGGGCGTCGTTTTGAAGTGTTCAGTACTGTGCAATGTAACTATATTCATTCGTCAGCCTCAAATATATGAAATTTCGACGCTCTGAAGTCCGAGGAGGATATCATTAAGTGCTAACATGCGGAAGGGCTAGCGATGCGGTCGCTACGTTATGGGGCGGCAAAAATGGCAGTGGAAAGGGACTTCATGTTTTGGTAATAGGTGACATACCTTCAACGGACGTGTCTCAGTCACATAGCCCTCTCTTTGAAATGTCGTATAGACTAGATCTGTCATTCCGAACCAAAGTCAGAAAGTCCCAGTCCAATACGATCCAAGTCGACTAACCCGCAATTCGTCGCAACTTGCGACCTCCAACACCCGTCTCTCTGGGTGAAAGGTACATCACGTCAGCCCAGATATCATCCGCATCGTGCTGCGTTGTTGTTGTATGGGATTCGCGTGGCTTGACAGTTCGCATGATGTCTAGATAATCTAGAGTGATTTCTAAGCCCCGTCTGGAATGGCCTTCGTTAGAACGTTGTGTTGCTGTTGAGCGTGCACCATTCGGATCGTCGGAGCCATCATCGTTGGATAGAATAGCATCCAAACTGGGCTTCAAAGAACGCAGAAGGGTGAGAGCTGAGGATACAGTATGTGGAGGGCGTTGTTTTTCTTTTCTCTGTTTCTTGGTCGTAGACCTGATATCTGCTTGAGAAGAACCTGCGCCGAAATGCGGTTCGCTCGGGGAAGAAGCCATTGTCGGTGAGGCAGATGTCCGCGCATCGTTCAAACCGCTCGTCGTGGTTTGTGTGTCGTCTTCAGTAAGTGCCATAACACCAAGTGTAAGATGGAATCTTATGGGATCTATGACGATCGATCTATCCAATCCGCGAACCAGAGGTTTCTTTCTATCCGGGTTGAGAAGTTTCGTCTGAAAAGCGGTGATACAATGACGTAGATTAGGATTTGTGTGCTGGAATGAGTTCGAGGTCCAAATCAACAGCGTTTCGACTGATAACAACTAGCAGACTTACAAGAGGGATTGCTATGACTGAAACGACGCTGAATCGTTAGTGAGGAGTCGAAGCATGAGAAGTTGTTTCGAGTCGCGTACAATGCGTTGGTCTCGGCGAATGAAAGGATTTAGACTTGAACTTGCGAGAGGAATTATCAGGTCGTGGTTGGCGTTGAGAGGTTGCCATTTCGACGGCGCGGCGCGATGGTTGAGTATGTTGTCCTCGGAACATTCAATCCCAGACTAGGAGAAAGTTAAGATCTAGATCAAATTGAAGTAAGTTTCAAGCTTCATCTCAACAGCTGTTATCGCACTTGGGAGTTCGGGTGAATGGAGCGGGCCCAATGACGGCAAGCGCTGGTAGAAGCAAAAGGGTTGTGAAGTAACGTGACTTATATAACTTTTGTCAATTCTCAGTGAAATTCAGTCAGTGACAGTCACCGACTCACCATTGACCAACTCCAGGTTTCCGATCTGAGCGCTGAACGACATGGAAATGACACGAAGTCTGTATTGCCAGACCCCAACGTTCTTGATAAAACCCCCCACTTCCAATTAACGACCAGATATTGCCATTTTCCCGCTTGCCGTGCATGAACAGACACACCGAAACACGATAATGCTCGCAGTGAGGAAAGAGTACAGTTGGAACAAAGCAATGCAAAACGAGTGAATGGTCGTGGCGAACAACAGCTATAGGTTTAGCTCTAGACGGAGCTTCGTGAGCCTTTTCTTGTACCCTTTGCAACACTGAACTCTCATTTTATACTATGAATCCTGCAGCTTAGCTCCATTAGATTGTTGATTTAATACACACGCGCTTGGAATGATGACACAATGCTAAAGCTTGACTTTGATTTCGGGAAATTAATGCTTAGCGTTGTCATGGACCTTGGAACGACGACGCGCTGGCGCGTCTTTGTAGATGCGAACACACGCCTCGCTACGGTTAGGAGACTTGAGTAAATATACATCTCCACATGTGCTGACTGAAGGAAGGAGATGCCATTATGAGGTAAGGGCAACTTCTGGTAAAAGAAGTTTGCACTGTTGACGCCCGGTAGCATCGAATGGCTAAGACATGCCATCCTCGAAGGGCAAGACGTTTAATTCAACTAGCTACATCCCAATCAGAAAACATTGAAAGGATCAGAGTGTGCTGATTGTGCGATATCCCTTTTTTCCCTTCTGAACACACGAGCTAACTCGCCGTGTGCTCTATGAAGTATTAGCAACCATACTCGCCCATCCTCCTCTCCATCGGTGCCATGCCTCTATCAGCCATTCTGTAGGCTCAAACACTCAGAATAGCGTTGCAAGGATATACGCCGACTTCAAGAACAGAAACAATATATGACGGCATAGGTTGTGCGTAGATCACTAGAAGTGCAAGCAGTGTTCCTATGTTCGGAGCCTTAAGTCTTCAGTTGGTCCAAGTGACTTGATTATATACGTTTTCACGAGCACTTGAAGGTGCGTAGAATTCTTTCTAGCTCAATCGGAATGAGGGCACTGAAAACTATTTTTTCATTGTTACCGTAGGTTCTACGCTCTATCACTATCCATGCGGTCGGTGATGTGCCCTCAAACACAACCATCCCATTCCATGTAGCTCAGAAGTCTTATATCATCAATTCAATCTGATTATATTTCTGTTCTATTTGGCGATGTTCTGCCTTTCCTATGCTGATGTTATATCTTCGTGCTTCAAAACGTCATTGAGAAATTGCAACCTCATAACTTCTTATTTTGCTAGACAGATTGACATGACACTTCACGCGCCCTACTGAGTGACAACCGCTGATATCATCTGATCTTTCAAACTTTCAGTGCAGTATAGCCTTCGCCCACACACGTTTTTACTTCTTCCACAGGACACCGATGGTTAACTCCAGCAGCGAGCTGGTCGCTCCAGCGAAACTGACGGGCATCAATGCTTTGGCAACTGAATTCTTGGACAGAATCTTCCGACGGAAGAACGAGGCAACCAAGTGAGTGTCAGTGTGTTATATGTGACACCTAACCAACATCCAGCCGAAAGGCCAAGTAGTCAGATTGATGAGCAGATTACCCTGCCATGGGAATCATGGGAGCTCGACAAGAACCTTTTTAAGGCTCCATCCGTGTGGACGCTCAAGAATCCGGAGACACCCTTGAGTCGGGTTCTTGACCGCATATGCAACGGCCTTGAGGATCATAAGGATTTGTTTCAATTAATACCGGACACCCTCTTTCCTGCCCGAGGGCTTATGACTGCGATTACCCTTCTTTTCCAACTCGGAGTGGTATGAGATCATCCCCAAAGGTAGTTCTGTTGTTGATAATTTGACAGGATATCCCGTGCGAAAAGGGACGTGCAAAAATCTGTAGAAGACATTATACGATGGGTCGAGCTAGTTAAATCGGCGTTTGAGACTCCAGGGCATGGGCGCTTCACAATGCAAGCGTGGCAGAACCTGAGAGATATGCGGTCAGCTACACTTCCTTATGGCTGTGCATGCTATTCAATCTCATTGCCCAGGGTACTTCTCGATGAGGCATGTATCTGGGCAGTCAAGCGGTTGGAAGACGGGAGATGGTTACGAATTGGCCAAGGGCTTATCATACAGAATGAGATCCAAGAGTTCAATAAGCGGATCAGCGATGCGCGAGCATTATTACCCAGCAGTCCTCAGGAATAATCTGGTTGCGTAGGAGCTGTCATCGATAAGTCAAGCTAAAGGACTGGATGCTATCTTGCAGAGGTTACACGGCGTCGAACGTCAGGAAACCATCATCATTGAGATCAAGAAAATTCGAGAGGCTCAAGAGAAGCAAATTGTGAGAATTACTGTTTACGATATCGCTAGTGTCTGAAATTTTTGATAGAGCGAAATGGAAGTACAAAACCAGATCACTGAACGCAACCGCTTCTTTGCCAAGACTCTGAATGTGCGCGCAGTTGCTAATCCCACATACGATGCTCAGGGCAAACGACCGTGCGACGAAGATACACGTGCCGAAGTCCTCGCAGATATCAAGGAATGGACAAACGATCTCAGCGCTGGGACGCCGAACTTTCTTTGGCTCGCCGGTGATCCCGGGTGTGGCAAGTCTGCTGTTTGCACGGGAGTGTAAAGACAAAGGCATTCTTTGGGCCCAGGTCGTATTTCCCCTCGGTTGCCCGTCAGCTGGTAGCCCGCTCGACCAAGGTTGCAGAATCAGTCCATCATATTCTAAAAAGGCAACTTTCGCTGTTAGATGACATCTCTGCCGACCAAGCATCAAACCTGTTTATCGATTCCGTTTGCGTGGCCTCACGAGTTGACCCCGATTGCCCCGTTGTTGTAATCGTTGATGGCCCAGACGAGACAAACCACGATCGACTGGAGGACACCTCAAAGATCTTCTCCACGATGTTTACCTCATAGGAGTTATATAGCAATGTGAAGGTCTTTATCTCGAGTCGAACGGAGAACGAGATACAGAGGTCGTTTGTTCATCCTATTTACGAGAAGCACGTCAAACGCATTCATTTGGACACTGCTGATCCATCCTCCATCCGAGGCGTTTCGAATTATATAAAGCGAAATCTCCTATACCTCGTCAGGAGGTATAACCTCAATTGGAGTGTATGGCCGGGTGACGAACAGTCACGCGCGCTTGGGGAGAGGACGTCTGGGCTTTTTATGTGGGGTGTCACCGCCATCAATTTCTTAGAGGATCAAGTCGAGCTGGACGGAACAGAATCTCTGGACAGCATACTTGACATACTCACGGCCGATGTCCTACATGGTATCAACGCGCTATACTCGTTCATCCTCTCTGTACGCTATAGGAGTCGTCAGTTGGAATGGGACTCAGAAAGGTTTAGACGGATCGTTGGCGCGGTTGTATTTCTGCGGGAACCGCTTTGTATTAGCGATCTCGTTGCATTACTTGACCTGCGCAAGGAACAATCCAGTGAGCTAGTCGACATCGCCCATTTCGTGCGCCGATTTCGCACAATATTGGTGACCGGGACAGGTGCTATTAACGGAAATACAATACCGCGTATTCACAAATCGTTATTCGAGTTTGTCACGAGTAACAGTGTGGATGCAAAATTCCGCGTCGACCCTGGTGTGGCATTTTCTGGTAACAGCCGACGAGTATGCTCCGTTGACAGCATAGGGCATTGCATCATCTGGGATGTCAGCACAGGGCAGATGACTGATGATTGAAAGTATGACGGAATTCCGTGGTGTTTATCTTGCTCGCCCACAGATGATGTTGTCGCAGCGGGTGGCTCCAGGGGCATCAAGATCCAATCTGGCGACCGAGTGTGCTCGATCCCCGGCACTCTTCACACTCGTTGCCTGTCATTTTTGCCAGGCGGTAAAGAGGTCATTTTTGGGACCCGGGGTACTGTTTCCATCGCTGAGATTGGAGAGGACGAGTCAACCGCTCTCATTACCAGGAAGGGAAATTTCCTGCATACTGATTATATAGCCTCTGCCGTATTTTCTCCCCGCAACGACTACTTTGCGTATTCAGACAAGGCTCATGCTATCCACCTTTTTTCTCTGCAGTACAACGACTTGAAACCATCCCTCAAAGCAACGCCGATCGATATGCAGGCGCGTACTATACTAGGCTCAAGATTTGACGACAGCTAACTCAAGGACAGTCTATTCAAGATGAAGAAAGCAAAGCACATCCAGGGCGCTGCCCAGGCGGCCAACCACCGCCTCGGTGAAATAATTTGGTACGAAGTTGACTCGAACGCGGGTGCCGTGCATTCCGCTGTCAAAATGTGTGTAGTGAGAGACGATGTTGTCATTGCTGGATATAAGGACGGATCTGTATGCATTTGGGATCAGCCCATGGGTGCACAGGGGGTTATTGCGCAGGCCTTTGGGACGAATACGAGTCGTACGGGGTAATTATGTTGGATCTTGGAGCGAACGCTTTGGTTGCGTTAAGCGTTTTTATGCAAACTTATGTGCAGTCGACTGAAATGTGGAATGTTCAGCCGCAGAAGACTCTTAGTGTGAATCACTCGACTGCGTTTCGCGTTTTGGATTTGTACCAATAAAAGGTGTCATAGAAGGGTAGTAGCTGCAGTATTGATGCATACTGTATGAGCCATACGAAATGCAAGTCTCGTTTGCTTTCCCCGATTTTGCGCCATCGTTAATATAAGATTGCAGGTGCCGGATCAGGACCAGCTGGACTGAAGATAACTGGAAGAATTGATTGATTAATTAATCTGTTTTTCACCTGCGAAGCTGCGAGTCCCCACTCACAGTCAGACTAGCCCGTAGCCAACTTGCACGATGTGAGCGTAATAGAAAACTCCTAGCGCGGTGCTGAAGGAAATTTTGAGGGTTGGTGAGGCGATAGCTAAAGTTCAACAACATCACATATGATCATGGCAGCTGCGATACATTGGTGCGACGCAACCCAGAATAGCGTAGAGAGGATTATGCACACGTTAAATGTTATTTTGGAATCTATAAAGACCGATGCACGCCTCTGGGGCGTCGGAGGCGAATCTATGCTGGGTTCCATCGGTCAGGTCTGTGAGGCCTGTCTAAAGGAGGCATGAACTAACGAATCGTTTTGCAAATGAATATACTTTATTTCCCTCTGCTCCTACCCGAAGGGAGATGAACCTCAAGCCAGCACAAGCGCGGTAGAATACGAGCGGTGCTGATCTATGACGAAAGAAAAGGAAAAAACGAAAAGAGAGGCAGGCAGGAGAGACTGGGAGATGCTCGAGCTTAGATAGTTCGAGCTTAAGACTGATTCAACAAAAGAACTGGCACGATGAACTGGCGTTTGTCCCGCAGCATCAAACCCTCATCAATGTGGGTCAACGAGGAGACCATGGTCAAGTTATGGTGTGCTCGACGTCGAGGGCATAAAGCATTCAGCCCGAGTGCCGCTACCATTCCGATTACCCCTGCTCATGATATGTAGTGTATTTACTTCGAATGATTTGTGGTAACGCGATCTTACTATTGGGTGTTAGCATTTCCCACGATCACCTGGTCCATACACTTGAAAACGTGGGTCTGGAACACAGCCACCCGGCGAGGTTGTGCAGTGCGCAACCTCGCCCGAGTCAAAGCTCAATCGCGAACGGTACAGGTATCTTGTCTCATAACCATAAACTCATATTTTCTAGCAATGACAAGCATATTTCATAGATCTGAAGTTTCTCTCACTAATCAACCTATCCTTCGGTGCCGTACGAGACGAGGGGTCCATCTTAATCTCAACATCTGATCTGACCTCATTCTCGTCTGGAACTATTGTAAGTCGCTGCTGGCCCGGTATCAGTCACCTAAAAACATGCTACTTCAAGGATCACCTACCGGTCATCCCAAGTTTGGGCCGTTAACTCGGCTTGGCCCTACATCTCGAGCATAATAGTTGTTAATCCCAGGTCCTGCTAGAGGTTTTTCGTTCCCGTAATTTTGAATCCAGCTGTTGATCGGAGGAAGTGGTGACTGTACGGGAGGGCGGGGCATGTATGATGGAAGGGGCGCTTGTTGATTAACCTGGGCATTTCGGGCAGCTAGGCATTGGGCGCATCCTAGACAAATATTGTACGCTTAGTAACTTTTTTTTTGTTTTTTTGGAAGCTGAATCGATCACCTTCAGGGCACGCAGGCATTCCGCTGCTATATCCAGGGGGCCCCCCGGCGTACGGAGACGGCTGAACACTAGGAGCAGGAAGCTGAGGAGCAGGAAGCTGAGGAGCGACCTGCGCGAGCGGTACACCACCAGCTCCAGACGAAGCTATGGGGGAAACTTGCTCTACGTTCCTGTAGACTGGGGTTTGGACCATCTGAGGAGAGTTGGTGGGGGTCGGCGCGGTCGATGTTATTGGTATTCCGGCCGGAGTCGGTGGACGGTAGCAAACTGGCGCCATCTGTATAGTGTTTCTTCTCCTTTGCACTGTCTGTCCCCTTTGGACGAGAGTTGAAGGGCTGTATACGTAGCCGGCATTGGATACATCCTCGGTCGTATGGGACACCCTTGGTCGAGTGATTCTCGCCTCAAAGTTCGGGTACATTGGGACAAATGTCACCTCCCCGTTTCTACCTGCGAGAGGCGCTGCGACTTGTCCGTTCATCTGGGCTACCTGATTACCGCTTGTGTTTAGAATTGGTGTTGGGAGTCAATGGAAATGGCGGGCTTACTTGATTAGCGTAGCCTCCAAACGCGTACCCCACTCCTGGTGGGTAAGCGACCATCGTCGGCGCAGTATATGTCACTGGAACCATTGGAACCATCGTTGGCATGGTCAAGCCGCCGATCGCCAACGACTCATCTTGGTTCGGATTCTAGGTTTGCACGGTCTGTCAGCTGGCCAATGCGATAGATGTATTTTCATACCTCGTAGAAATGATTCGATATTTGCAGACAGTTGAGGCGATGTACATGCCAGCGGTGGGGATAATATGGGCCATCCAACTTGATGACCTTTTGACAACCGAAGCAGGTCACCTGCAGTCGTTGGACATCGACCGTCCACTCGTCCTTCTTGAGTGCCTTGCATCTTTCGATCTCTCTTCTTGCCTCTTCGTTGACTGCCGCATCTGGAGGCTCTTGGTTGACCTCGTCTTCCGCCACGGCCTCGATGTGGGCAATCTGCGGAAATGCTTCCTCCTGCACAGGGGCCGCAAGGCGGAGAGGAGTAACGATAGGCATGGTCAAGTTAACTGGTTGGGGCGCTAGAATTGCAGGACGACCTCGACGACGCGCTGCTGGCTGTGTGAAAGCGGGCGAAGGGTTTTGAAATGTCGATATAGGGGTTAAAGTGAAGTAAGACGAGGTGAAGTTTTGCATGAAATTACGGTGGTTTTTAACGCGATAATGATGAGGGGTCTTTTTCGGACTCTTCAAGATTTCCCCTGTCGTCGTTACTCGTTTAAATCCTACTCTGCACGTGTCAAAATCCCTGTGACGTTCGCCTTTGCAAGAGCCGCACCATGTCCCATTCCTTTCCAACCCTTGACGATACCATCTATCGCGATTAAGGAAGCTTGTGGAAATGGAGCTCGCTTATGTTCTCATTTCTGCCGTAGTCACCTTCTATTTTTTTTCTTGATAGCGTCCCTTATCGTCAGGCGCCTCAATCGGTTCTGGGTCTTCGCGGCACCTGTTTTTTCTTAATTGAGAAAACAAGAAGCGATATTCGAAACAGGTTATCATACCTATTTTTGTTCTCCGACAACGGGCGTTCTTCAGGTACCTGGCGCTGTGATCCCTAATACTCTCCCGCGCTTTATGAGTACCGACTTGGGCGAAAGTAAGAAAGAACCGCTCGCAGTGGTTTAATCTTGCAACATACCGTTCCATGTAGCGGGGGAATCTAGTCATCCGCGCGTATAATCAAGTTTCCCTCTTCAATTGCGTTACACATGTTTTTCTGATCTTCTCACCGCACTCTCCAACTTCGGGCGATCGAAACTGTCACTCGGACAACGTGCTTTGACCATGCGTTTCTGTAGATCCCCCTTGTTCTGCTGCTTGAATTACATTGCTTGATATATTTTAGTATGTCAATCCGTGGTGAAGCTATCAAACCTAGATCTGGCAACCCTGATTCACTCTTCCCAAAAGAAAGGGGATTCTCCCACATTATCTCCCTCAAAGCGGTTCCGTGACAGGATACAGAAGCAAGGCAGGCTCCAGAGAGGGTACTAGTGGCGGTCGAGCCTTGGGCTACTCACATTGACTGACTGGTGCTTTATGAATTGTTATTACTTGTGGAGGTACGGCGGAGACATGTCTTCTCGAGCTGCCAGAATGCCGGTACAGGATGATTGTACGCAGTTATCTCGGCTTCTAAATGCCCTATCAGATGGTTGCCAAATAGGAATGGAATATACAACGTCTAGTGGAGCCGAGCGCGTATCGAACTACCTTGTGGCGCTTAATCCAGTCTAGCCCCGTTGGAAAATCTTTTTCCCAATCACAAGCGTCGCGCTTGCGTCTACTGCCACACACTGCGCCTTAGGGCAGGATGCATTCCAGACACTCGTACGTGATATATTACCCACAAAAATTTCGCTTGTGTTTTGGGCATTTCGGAGTTGATTTTCTAATCCGATGATCAGACCCTGAATTTTTCTGCAGTACCCCTGTGCTCGCCGGCACTGGCGTCATGACCGCAGCGTTGTGAAATGAAAGCCTTCTTGTCACACCGTGTAAAATACTCCAGAATTGACTATGTACATTGGAGAGGCGGCGACACAAACTACGTAGGTTGAGTGACAACATTGAGCCTTGTGCCCACGACACGAAGACTATGGCCTCTTTCGAATTTGTCCTGACGGCGCCGCGGTTTTCTGGAGACAGTTATCAAATCTTGTGAAAAGTTGTACGCTACTTGCTGGACACGATGATCAGAGTCTTCCTCATGAATCGGTGGGAATCGCGTTGAGGACACACACCAGATGGGTATTTCTCTACCAAACCAAAATTAGATGATTTGATCTATAAATCGCAGACGAAGCGAACGACGCTGGTTACAGGCTTTGTGTTATATGTGAACGCGTGAAGGAGGAAGTAGACATGGATCTGGTCGATGAAGAGAGTTAGCTTACGCCTACGACGAGCAAAGCCGCGAACATTTCAAATACCTAATTAATGCAGGGATAGAGAAGGAAGAACCAAATCTGAGAACATTGGCAGCCATCGATGCTAGGTAACGTCGCATTTCTCTTGTCCGAACCGTGCAGGTTCTCAATACACCCCACCATGAGAGGTCCTTCAGTTCGGTGGGGCGCTCGCTGCGAGCCCAGTGCTGATTAGACGGGCTAAACTCGGGGTCTATAATGCGACTCCAAGAGCTCACCTTTTGTTGGCAGTGGTGTGGACATCGCCAGTGTGATTTATTGCGCCGCAACGATCGTGAGGCAAGATATTTGTCTTGTGAAAGGGGCATTCAGCGCAAATGTATCTACTCAGTTTACTGACGGAAGAGTAAATGCGACGAAGGTGGTAGTGGTGTAGAAATAGGGAGTGGGGCCAACTTGGTCTGTTGTGTGGCACGTGGGACCCACAATTGATTGTTTGTCATCTGTCCATGGGTCAATGATCGTTGAAGAGTCAAGTACTTCACCTTTTAGTCCCCTAATATTTGCGATAACCAACGGCATGGCGGGATAGTCTTGGAGCTGCCTCGACACGAAATGTTCATATCACTATGTGCTGGCCTTCCTCCATCTATCGAGTGGAACCAAGCAGACTACACTCAACCTAAGAGTGTCCGATATTTTGAGCCCTTTGAATGGAATAGACTCTAAACGCGTACGTCGACACATCTGCCTTCCTTACGTCTAGCTTGTGAATTATTTCTTTCCTAGAAGTTGACACGCTACACTCATGGTTACGCACAGTAACAGGGACCTTTAACTGCCAGGTCATCAAGACAACAGAACAGTCATTTCAAAGCCGTTCAGTATGCTTTTCCCCGATCTCTAGCTCTCGGACGCCTTGTCAAATATTCCCTTGAAACCCGGCTGCAGTCTGGGGGCCGTTCAAGATTGACCAGCCAGAGGATGGTGCATGGTGAAAATAACTGGTGAGCAATGACAAAGGTTATTGCATTGTTCTAATGCTAGTACTTAAATAACTAGATTGTAGTTCTTCAATAATTCGCCAGAGTAACAATCGACCAAGTTTATTTGGTAGAGCGTCCGTGTGGCGTCTCGGACAGCAAGCACAAAAACAGCGAAACAAGCTCCATTCATCAAGTCTGAAGAATAAACACAAGCACCTACACAATATATACTCAACACTGGTATTATACAGTATGCAACAGTCCATTATAATATTGAGGGCACCAGGCAGGCTCGATCATATAGTTATCTGCCGCCCGAAACACTATCGCCACAATGCAAACACCGAGAGAGAGGAGTGTAATAACAACGGCCCTGGTACTTGAGAGCGCAGGACGGCTTTTCCTTCAAAGATTTGGTCATTGATGAAATGGTCCCGTTTGAGCCGTAAGCGATTTGAATAGTCCAGTTACTTGTCAAAACACTAATCGAACGGAAAGTAGCTCCAGATGGCACTCGGATTAAACTTTCTACTTGCTGGGGTTTTATAAGACAAATAGTAGGCCTGTCAGTCTCAAGTGTTTTTGATAGATATTTTGCATGCCTCACGGCTCAGCGCTCAGCTTTGATAATAGCGGCTGGCTCCTTTCATCCTCTTGCTTTACAGGTGTTGGTGACAAATTTAATGGTCACATCACAACGAAGAATGCAACAAGAAGGTTCGCACTCCTTAGAATACTTATAAATTGATTCTTATTCTTGTTACGCTATAAAGCAAAGGAAAGAGAAGCGAGGAGCTTACCACGGCTAGAGCCACCGTTAAACCTTTGGGCATAAACTTTCGGGATAATGCGGCAGACTGTATGTCTGATCAGCGTTGCATCAAGGTCCAGTCTTCGAGAAGAGGAAAGTCTAGTAGTCAATAAGTACGTTTTCCAGTCATAAACCGTGCTAAGGCATGTATGCTGATGTTTTTCAGGCACCTTTCTTCAGGCTCCCAGCACTGTTGCGTACTGAGAAATATTGTGTGGCGTACGAACGCAGCTGCGCTTATCTTTTGGCCTTAATTGGACGTAAGCATATCCAGTTTCGTAAATTTGAGGCCGGCTGATATTCAGAGCAGAAGCAGGCTTAAAAGATACCGGAAAAGGTAGACGGCGAGGTTATTCGTAAGGCAAAAAAGGCACCCAATATACGAGCTTCTATTCACGCAAAGGTATCGAGCTTTCTTGGGTACTAATAGACTTTATTGTCAGGTTGTGCCCTGCTCGATGTATATGAGCCTCGGTTCTCACTATTTTGCTAGAAATAACAGCGGTTTCTCCATGGTGAACGCTTTTATGATGACAGTTTTTTTTTAGTCAAGTGGGATTCCGCGGTTGATATCACACGGTAGTCTGAATGCTCTTATATTCTTCAAAGTATTTCACAATCCTAATTGTTGTCTGCATGTAAGAAGGCGTGGGATACGCGGTATTAAATTTATGGACACGAATAGTGTTAGAGGGCAGTACAGAGTTCACCAACCAATGGAATAGAATGGCATGAGAATCTTATAATAACGTTATTCGGGAGGCGAATACGGGTGTGAAGAAGATTTGATTTCAAACAATACACGCTGAGAGATTCATCAAATATTTCCAATCACGTCAAAATTCGTTCGGGTTCAGAAACCCCTGCTTGAACCAAGAAAAAAGAAAATCACATCTTCGTCGTCTCGGGACCCTCTGAAGCTTCCACTCCAACGTGTCCCTGGCCAAGATTGTTCAACTTGTCTTCTTGGGCGTCCAATTTGCGGATATGGAACCAGAACACGAGACCAGTTACACCTGCGAGAACGCCCATAACACCATAATTCCAAACCAGTAATGGGTCAGAGGAAAGTGCTAGAGGCAGGAATCAGGCAACATCAATTGTACTACAGATGGGAATGCTTACAAACGAAAGCTTCTCCAATCGCGGATGATATTGCCGACATGAAGAGGAAGACGGCCATAACGAGAGATTTCATGTTCGCTGGCGCCTTTGTGAAGGCATATTCCAACCCGGTGATCGACGCGAAGATCTCGCTAAACGCGATCAAAACATATCTGATACGGTATCAGATGTTGAGTGCTGCA
Source organism: Calocybe cyanea (assembly GCA_018851305.1). Taxonomy (NCBI): domain Eukaryota; kingdom Fungi; phylum Basidiomycota; class Agaricomycetes; order Agaricales; family Lyophyllaceae; genus Calocybe; species Calocybe cyanea. Next base: position 50,725 of record JABCKL010000029.1, read on the forward strand.
TGATTGAGCGAGAAAAAGGAGACTGACGATCCAGTTTGTATCCATACGTTGAGAGGCGAGACAAGTGCGTTTCCTTCCTCATCGACACAAGTCGCTGCAGAATAATGGCACGGGTTTGTCTGATTATCGGTTAAATTTACGGCATACGTCCAATGGACTTGAAAAATGCTTACCTTGTATATGTAGTGTTGAACAACTATCAATATCTATTAGTACAGATATTCGCAGCATGGTCAAACTTGCCGGCAGCCCAAATCATGCCACCACAGCCAGCAACAAACCCTGCCGTTATCTTCTTGAGAGCACTAAAGTTGACACCAACGCGACGCAAAGCTGGGTAGATCTTTGAATGTATAAGCCGAAGTGAGCGAGATATATGTCAAAGACTGATTTCTCGGCGCTTACAAACAAATCGCAGATGGGGATGAATATGATAAGGGCTAAAGGGTCGAGGTTAGACAAAACGTCATTAGGCAGACCGTGAGTCGACATTGTGGCCGCCTGAGAAGTCAAGTTGTTGTTCAGCTGATTGTAGGTCAACCCTATCGGTACTCAGCTATGCCAATCAAAAAAAGGGGACCCAAGTCTCACAATAAATGGGATACCAGCAAAACACACTGCAAGCCTTCAATCCTCGATTCACTTCATCGACCCACTTATCATCAAACGTCATCCATTTCGGCTTGTTTTCACCCTGTTTACTTGGCTTTGCCTTTTCCCAGAAATCGTCTGCGGTCATTTGACGGTATGTCTTCAAAGGATTCCAGCTCCATCTTCCCTTTGTAGCGAAGCGCCAAAGGCGGAGACAGGTCGGGAGAATAGAGCCGGTGGGAGGAGAGCGCACGTAGTTATTGCGGCCAGCGAACAAGACGATGGGGCACAGGAGGAAGATAACAGTAGGTAGAGTGTATGCGAGCCAAAATCCAACATACTGCAAAAGAAGATGAAGGTCTATTCGATTTTATGCGACAGAGACGGCATACGGACCTTTTCCGAGTAAGTCATGCCGATCTGGCCAACGAGGGCACCAACATTGATGAACAGATAAAAGTACATGTAGACCCTTGAAATCGTAAGAACAGGATCGACTATGACCCTCTCTCCGCTCTTGGTCGTTATCACGAATAATCGAGTTCGTCTATACTGCTCGGCTATCAACGGGGATATGTTGCTCTTGAACAAGCCTGTGCCTAAGATCCACGAGAGTAATACAAAGAGTAATCAATCGCCCGGATCAAAAACTGCGGAAATAAGACCTGCATACCTAACCCCATAATGATAAGTGCCACAGCGAATGCCCCAACCGCGCTGGAATGCTCAATGACGCCAGGTATGGCGGGGATGATGAGGATAATATGACCGAGGAGGGCAATGGCAACGGCAATGCAGATCGTGTTGAACCTCCCAAGATAGGTATCTGCGATCCACGCACCTAAAAGAGGCGTGACGTAGCACCTATAAATCAGGAATGGGTAAAGTTAGTAAATTGATGATATCGAAGCCACCCCCGTATGATGGGAAGCGTGATAAGGAGCTTGCCAGAATTGGTAGAATGTCGTCAGGCCCGTCGAAGCACGCTGACCAAGTCCGAGGGCACCCGATTGTCCGTTGGCGAAGCCTGCACCGGTATGAGATCCGGGTGGGAGCTTTTGTTGGACAAAGTTCGTCTAAGAAGCATCAAGAGAACAGTGGTTTACATGTCAGGGAACGAGCATATGGAAGAGTGGGATTGAGACGTACAAAAACGACTGATGATCCGTAGAACTGGTTTGAACATCTTGTTCAGGTGAACGTACAGCTGGGAAATGGTCAGGAACGTACGGAAAAGCGTTCGGCTAGTTCCACCAATGCGATCACTAGATAAAAATTGACAATGTGAATGGATCATGTCAACATACCAACAACCCAGCCAAGAGAAGGAACTCACAATAGGCATTCCAAGGAACCTTGTCCGCCACTCTCCTCAACGTTTTTCGCTCTTCTTCAGTTGGAAACTCCAATCCATCGTGAACTCCGTCTTGAATGGGCTCCTGGTCTCCAGAGGTGCTACTGATGATCTCAACACTTTGTTTCTCATCCAGATCTTTAACGTCGGTCGTGGGTTGGTTTGTAACAGACATGATTGTCCACGAATAAAGATTGGCTGACACCTTGGGTCTCAAATCATTGAACAGCAACAATACGGGGATCAAAGCAAGAACGAACCTGTGAGTTACACAATCCAATGAAGAGAGCCTCTACGAGTGCCACGCAAGTACGTGGGGGTGTACCAGGCTGCCGAGAAGGTACGATTAACCTTGACGCAACCGGGATGCTCCTACATATACACCTATAAATACTTCGGCTTCTCCGCCTTGTGTATAAAGTGACACAAAAGGCACTCACATACCCACCGGATAGATCCAGGCCAGTGGTGCATGGAGCGATTCAGAAGCTGTTCCTCACCGGCTCGAGGGAAGATCTCAGCGTCTTCTGTTGGTTTTTTTTTATCAGGTCATATTGTGTGTTGAAGCCCGCAGGCTAAATATTTTGGTGCGTTTAATAGAAGCCTGTGGGACGTCAAAACGTTGAAATAGTCGCTATTCTTGAAGCTGAACGCGTTTATTGAGGTTCCGAAGTTTAATCAAGAAGAAAGAGCAAGAGAAGTGTGTCGCTATTAATAGCTCTCTAACAATACCTGTGGGAAAGGCCTCACATTATCTAAGCCTACAGTGTGAACCGCCTTTGCGGAGCTTCAATCTGGCCAAGGACGGTGACATCCCTTGACAGCCTCGCATTCAAAAAATTTAACATACAGTACTCTCGCGAAATTAATTTCTTCGTTCTGATATCTGAACATAAAATGATTAAAAGAAATAACCCGCATGAACTCTCATCCGACATTCATATCGCCTTAGCGCACATGGTCAAGGCGAGAAAAGAAACTCGTAAAATCCCTATTCGAGATTAGGTATTCCGCTATGCGAAACAAAAATCAAAGCCCTAACGACCTCTTTGATGAGTTCTTCCATCAGTGCCAACAGGATTCTACAGCCGCTCAAGCTCTTGTTGGGCTGTGTGATTTACGGACGACGTGACCGGCCGCTTGTTTTCCGCAAGTAGACTGAACCGCACAGCAATCTAAAGCCTTGTACCTTTGACCCTCAGCAACATGGCTGAAATTCCGCCCCGGACTCAGAACGAGAAAGGGGGCCGTTCGAGTTCGCTAAAGAAGCTTATCAGTAAATTCAAGAGCGTACCTTCTGCTGTTTAGGCTTCTTTCATACAAGATCCGCGCAGGGAAGCCTTTTCCGGTAAGTAGATATTTAATACCTCGGATGGGGCTCAACGAATGACCGCACATTTCATTGTCCAGCCCCAACTTCCCAAGATCGTCCACTCCGAATCATCGCTTGACGGATCAGGTTTTCAATCCAATTTCCAGATCATCGTACGCCTGCAACATCGTCCGTACAGTCTCTACATGCTATCCTTCCAGCAGGGTAAGGTAAGTGACCTTCACCAAGTGGTTCAATCATCAAATTGATCGCCGTTCAGAGTATATCATTACATGGGCCAAATGTACGTCGACGGATAGCCTCAACCTCTATTGGCTCTTTGGTCCGGTCGGGGCGGGGGGAAAGCACGATTGCCTTTACGGTTGCACGTCGCTTCAGTTTCGCCGGAGGTGCTACCGACACGGTCATTTTAGAAGGGATTTCCTTCTGCTCACGACAACTCGAGGAGACAAGAGCATTGTTCGTACGATAGTGCATCACCTTGCTCTGAAATGCAAAACATCTGCCGACAAACTGAGTAAATCAAGGGACTTTGAAACTGTTAATCAAAACGTGAGCGCCCAGCTTGAAAGCCTCCTTCTCACACCGTGATCGGCGTCCCAATCCGCTTGGTGCCCGGACCCGTTATCGCCACCATCAACACACTACCTCCCCGTCATCGACACTCTTGAAGACATTGATGCCAAGGGTGGCTCCAAGTTTCTGCTTGACCTCCTCCTCCACATCATCAAAGCAAATGAGCACCGGATGAAGAGGCTGAAGTTCTTCGTGACTAGTCGGCTGGATCAGTATCTTGTCACACCTGGGGAGTCTTTCAAGATCAAGCAGCTCAAAAGAAGAGGTCGGTCAGCACGAACCTTCGAAATTATGCAACGCCGCGTATTAATCTGACATAGAGTGACAGACCGAACAGCAAACGGTGGGTGGTAAAGGAGTTGGTTAGGAGTCTGCGCCTGAGTTTTTTGTCATTGCGGAGCAGCGGTTTGAAGCGGCTATTTGGCATGCCAACTATCATATATCGTATATTAAAATTTAAAACTTGACTCATAAGTAACTGTATGTACGGCCAGAGCGGCTCTCCTTTGTTCGAAGCCTATCTCAGCAGGCTCTGAGAAGACGTTCTTTCCACTTAACCAATACCTTGCGTCATTCAATATACTCAATGAAGCAGTACAATCTACTCGCACCCTTCACGTGCACTACTCTCATCGTGACTGCTGCACCTATTTCGGGTGTGGTCAAGGATCTATATCGGGCCCACAAAGCCTCTCAGTATACACTCATCTCTTCTGACAATAATGCACCCGCTGGACACTCTGGCCGAACTTCTTACCTCTCATTGTCCGACATGCTCAACCCATCGTCATCGCAGCCGCCAAGCCAAGAAATAGACTCGTCCCAACGTTCTCCGCATACCATCGTCTATCTGGAACCACACCCAGCAGCTTTTGAGCCTGCGCAAACACCTCAGACCGAAAATTGCCGGCCACTTCCGTTGAATGGGTGTAATCAATTAATCACGGTAGATGATGACGCATTACTCTGTCCAGAGCAGGCGATTTCAACAAGCATGTATTTGGGCGAAGACCACGGCCCAGAGGTCTCTCTAACGCAATCACCCGTTACTCCCGACGAAGGCTCTTCTGTAAATGGGCATCAATCACGACCACAGCCACCGTCGCCTGCACATGAGTCCTTGCCAGCACAACCAGGACAATCCCGATCACCACCGATTGATGAGTGCGTCACTCTGTTGGCACTGGAAGACCTTCCAACAAGATGTTCCGAGCAAACAAGTCTATCACCCATGGATCTCAATAATGACTCTCGTGCGAACCAGGAGGCCACAACACCGCAAGCCATAGACCCTGATTATGATGGTGACGATCGGTTCATATTGCCACCCGAGGAAGTGGAGGGAAAGGAACCTGAGTCTGGACCTTCTCGAACTGGCCGGCGGCGCTGGACAAAAGACCGCCTGCAAACCCGGATTAACACCAATCATACCAAAGGCCTCAAAAAGAAATCTTTGAAGTGTTCCACCTGCTCAAAGGCGTTCCAGTCTACTAGTGAACTTACAAGACACAAAAGCATTCATACAGGGGGAAAGCAGTTCGCATGTCGCCGCTGTGGACTAGAATTTACCCAAAAGCATTCGTTAAGGAGACATGAGGTTAGTCCACTGGGCGTCAAGCCAAAAAAAAGGAATTGAACGCTTAAGCCACAACCAAGGCCAACGTAGGGTGCGAACTGAAGTCGCAGTGCCACATTTGTGGAAGCATTTGCACGTCTGCAGAACGTCTGCAAGCACACATAGCTGTAAAGCATGAAAAGTCCACCAAAAAGCCTTTCAAATGCGCCTACTGCTCGATGGCGTTTCGGTATTCACATGCGCTGGCAGACCACGAAAGAACTCATACAAAGGAAAAGCCCTACGTATGTTGCCAATGTGAAAAAGCATTTGCTGTTAAAGGCCACTTAAAGAGACACAAGGTTTGTCTACTCGCTTTTCCAAACACGAAATATAGACTTAAGCCAGGAAATTTTGATACCCAGAAAACGTGCAAAGAAGTGCCAGGTCGTAAAGATCAGTCCCACCCATGTGATAACTGTGGGGAGACATTTGCTAGCCTCAAGCAGATGAAGAGGCACCAAGTTCGTCTAAGCTTCCAACTATCTGCATGGGCTGATTATAAACCTAATATTCCAGGAACAGTGTGAAGTGGACGACTCCCCTCTATCTGATCTTGAAGACGAAAGCGTTTGATGTCCCTATATAGCTTCATCCTTAAACCTTGTACAGCCGTACTGTAGTTGTATTGTGATATTCAAAGTTTTCTGGCGTGCTCGCTGTCATTATCTGGATTACTTCCCGAACTCATCGATCGTGTATATGTGGTTTCGTTCTCTGGTGGAATTCTTAGCTATCTGTTGATAGGACCGGTCTCTCCGCGGAAGCCCTCCCGCCTGGTTAGCTGCGTTGGGCATCGTATGTTATCCCATGACCCGGGAGGCCGAAATACTAGTCTCTAGTCAATTGCGAACTAGAAGCGGATGCCACGGGTGCACTTCGAGATCAAAGTGTTGTTTTTGGGTGTATCGAGTTCAGCACCAGACCGGTCGGAACGACATTGACTAGGACGATCAGAGCTAATCCTATTGTTATGGATGAGATGAGGTGTAAAGAAAAAATGAAATGAAAAAGATTCAAGGGCTCTATCTTGATTAACGCTCGAAGCACCAGCCTCCTCTGTTTTCCCCTTTGCTCACATTGTGTCTTTAACAAGTCACATACCGCATAACAACAGCTTTGAAGCCTTCTCGAATACGGAAATGTCGCCCTCCACTTGGCATCCCCGAGCGAGACTCCCCAAATGGTACTGCGGATTGTTGCTGCTGTTGTGAACCGGGTATATCTTTAAACCTCGTAAAGCCATGTCGTATCGTAATATCCAAAGTTCTCTGGCGCGCTTGCTGTCATCATCCGGATTACTTCTTGACGCCATCAATTGTGTATATGTGATCTCATTCTCTGTTGAAATTCTTAGCCGTCTGTTATAGGACCGGTCTCTCCGTGGAAAGTCCCCTTCCCCTCACCCATAATTTGCCTGCGTCGGGCATCGTATGGTATCCCGTGACCAGGGGGGCGCAACACCCGGCTCCAGTCAATTCCGACTAGAGGCCGATGTCACGGGTGCACTTCTAGATCGAAGCGTTTTTTGACTTGAATCGAGTTGAGTGCCCTTACACTTGCCGAAGACATCACCCCTGTTTCGAATAACTTTAAAGATCTGTCATTTTGACCACCCTTGTGCTCTCCTAGCTGCCTAGGGCTGCCTTTTGATGTTTTTGTTTCTTTTTTATCTCTTTTTCCCTTTTCGCGCTATTGTTCGGAACAACAATGATTGGGCAAGTGAGCCTCTGCTGTTGCATGGCAGGACCGAGTGCATCCCAATGAATTCGAGCTCGGTGACCTCTGGCTCCGCGAGTCATTGGGATGAAAGTCCTCATTATCAATAAAGCGTGCATAGCAGGGGAAAGTACTTATGACGCCGATAGCTAAGCATCTCAAACGATCTCTGTTTCAGTTGAATAGAGTTAAGTTCTATTATTATTTCGGACCTTCCCTTCAATAATGCGCAACAAAGGCAAGGGTAGTCGACGTAAATAATATAGCAGACAGAAATGGTCCACTGCAAACATGGCATCTCGTCGATCTGGTGTGATAGGTGAAATATATAGCAACAAGATGCCCTCTCGGCCTGCAAATTTTGTGAGTACTGCAATTTAGCAGCCCAAGCAGTTTGGCATAGAGAGGCGGTTTTTGGATGAAAGATACCAAGCTGTGCCGGTATTGCATCTGAGGCAAGGCAACGTTGAATTAAGAGACGGAGCTGGCATGTCCCCCCAGTTTGAGTTCAGGATTAGAACAGACGGGTTTAACTCGCGTGGGGAGTATCGTCCAGACCATTCAGAGCCGTCGTGAACTGTTGTCGTCTCTCTTAGATGCATTCAACGTTGAGGAGAGTGCCACAGGAGTCAGAGGCTGATTTCAAAAGAAAAAAGAGGCGGTGGCATCAGACTGTCATGTCATTTAATTATGCAACCGTCCAACGTGGGCTCGAACAGCTTGAGTAACATGAACAACTGAACGCTCTTGCAGCGTAACCAAGGGAATTTAGGGACGCGAGTTGCTATTGAGAGCTCCCGAAGGGTCAGCTTGAGAAATGTCTGCAGGAGAGGAGGGACATGCGTATATGTAACTCCATAGCACAAGAATACGAGCGTGTGCAAGAAAAAAAAAAGAACCAAACCAGCTGTTATGAGCTTTCTCGTCCCAACGACCCAACTATCGCTGTCAATCCTCGTCCCTATCTAAAGAAACCCGAGACGTAAAGTGGCTGGGGTCATCTCCTCGACCTGGCTGGGCAGATCTTCGGAGATTTCTCATTATCTGCGACAGGCCCTCGTACAACTCCTCCGAACGCGAAGGACCTTGAATCAACGACATCCATGGATTGTAATCTTCCTCTCTGACCGGCGCGAGACGTCTGGTGAGATATCAGCACACCATATCTCAACAACAGCATCATAATGCTGGGTTGGGGCGCAACGTTTAACATGAAGAGATGGGGTGCTTGCCGCTAGCGCGAAAACTATCTTGATTAGGGGAACGGCAGGGTCACCCTGTTCCAGAATGGGAAGCGTGCAGGGGTCCATTTGACAAAAGACCCGCTCATAAGGTACACTGATCGAGCTAGGTTCTCTAAATGGTCCAAAATGAGGCCGGTGTTGACTTTGGACGATTGGTCACCATTGTGCAAGAAGACGTTGATAGCGTCAACATCTACTTGGCCAAAGGGTCAAACGGCTGCCGCGCCTCGACCCATCAGGAGCAAAATTGAGGTCATGTCGATTGCCTCTAGGTTGACGACCTTCAAGAAATGGTGAAAGTGAAGAGTGGCATGTGGAAAGTTGGATCGCAGGTGCTCAAGTGCGCTTATCGACAATTGTTGCACCCGTTCGAAAGGAGAGTTCTGTTTTCTAAAGGGATGGCCATATACAAAGTCGGTCAGATGAGAACAGCGGTCTTGCTTAACAGGTTGACCATAAGCATCGGAAGGATCGACTACTGCGTCGTGTGCGAGGGTGAGCAGCAAAATTCTCCGTAAATGCCGCCCGATATCGCAAAACCTTCCATGGTTGCTTTTAAGCTTTGAACGATGACCCTTGGGCCTGCATGATGGGATAGGCAGCCTCAGAGAAGATTGGCTCGGACGAAGACGCAGTCAGCACGGTCACAAACGAGGCATCAGCTGCGAAGTACACTCACATGTGCCTTTCCACCTTCACTTCTTGCTCCGTTGCAGCAGGGTTTGCTGAGCAATACTTGAGCTCTATGGGAATTCGTCGAGAGAGACATGCGAATCACTGGTCGTTGGACACCGCCTGAGGGATGTCATCCATCAGAAGCAATTTGTAACCAGCGAGTTGGATGATGTGTTTCCGGACGAGAGGAGAGCCGTGGAGATACCGGACTGCAAAACTACAAAGGTACCATTGTTAGCCACAGCTAAATGATACCAAAGACATGCATACATATAGAGGTCAGTCGGAGCTTACGATCTACTCAATCTTAGTTAGCTGCTTCAATGTCGTCGTTTGTATAAGGGCGTCGAAACCAAGACTTATGTAAGGTGGAGTGATTCGCAACCTATGCGCGGTCACTCTTCCTGTTGGGTCCTTTGGGTCTTTGGGCCTGGCGGTGGCGGTGGCATCATTGCATCGAGATTCTACTGCTTTTAGAAACAAAGATCGGAAAAACTGCAAGAGTGTTGACCGATCGCAGTGTAATGCAGAGTTCATGGAATACAGACCACGTCCCGCAAGAATCTTCCTGAAGGTGGGCTACGGTCTGCGCCTCATCCAGAGCAAGGATAAGGGGAAGATTTCCCTGTCTTGGATCGGCTTTAAGCATCAAAAAGGGTTGAACGAGAGCATTTGCGGCGACGCAGAGGGGAAAGTCCCGGCTGCTTGGGACCCGGCGTGAGTTGTCGTCCTGTGCGATGGGGATCGTCCTGAGTACGAATTTATTGTGATGTACTTGATCTCGCGCACCTGATTCTCTAACTCCATCGCCTTTTCAATGACTTCGCTGTAAAACTTAGCTCGATATTTGTTGACCTGCAACGCTCTGACCCTCAGTCATTCTTTCTCTAAACTGAGCCACAAGGCTGCTTGTAACATCCAAGATATGGATAGCCGTTTGTTTGAACGAAGCTTCGAAAAAACGTGGGCGCGCTTGTGGGCCACGATGCGCGACTTAGCACCAGTAAGGTAATCCCGCACATTGCTGTCTGCTGGAGGATACTCTGAGATACATCAAATATGTAAATCTGAACACTTTTTGTTGGGCGAACAAAGCACCTGTTGATTCTTCTCGAAGATTCAATGGGATGACAAATGAGTTTTAGCAAGTTCTTCCACCGTTCGTGATTTGCCGGTTCCGGCAGACTGAACCACAGCACAATAATGGGCGTATGGACTGGCGCCAGTGGGATTATAATATTCCTGTATATGCTCCCAGAGTTTGAGCGGCCTTGTCCTGATAGATTTCCTTCCAACCCTTTTCCGTTGCTTGGTAGTGAATTCAAGAAAAATCTAGACATAGTTTTTGCAAGTCTCACCTAGTTTTTGATCTTTTCGTATTTGCGGTGATGTTAGGGACTCCATGCATTGTCATCGTAGCTGACTCTGACGTGAGATTGTTGTAGAGTTGATGGTATGTGAGCCCTAAAAGAGAATCCAGTGTGCCTTGTTATCCTGACCATCTGAACGCGACATAAACAGAGCGACCGCTCACAATAAACCGGATATCTACAATAGACACCGCAAGCCAATAGCCTTCGCCTCACTTCGTCGACCCACTGGTCATCAAATGTCATCCACTTGAGTCTATTCCCACTTTGCTTGGTACCTTCAAGAAAACATTCGTCAGAATAAATCGTTCGGCTGCTCGACTAGTGCGATCACTGATGGAAGAAGTTCAGATCCGTTATGAGATACTTGAAGCAAGAAATGCAACTCACGATAAGCTTGCCCAGGCATATTGCCAAGCACTTTCCTCAGCGTGGCCAGCTCCTCTTTTGTCGGTACCACTAGACCGCTGTCCATAGAAGTAAGAAAAGCTGAATCCTGCAGTTTCAATTCATCGTTGATTTTCTCGGAGCTGCTTTTCCGTGTCTGGTGCATGACTGGTATCTGGTCCTCAGCAGGTCGAATTTCCATAGGAAAATGGCACCGACTTTTCGGAGTTTGGTCAAAAGAAACCAAGGCGTGCGCTTTATATGGGTCCAACTGGCCGAGTGTTTGAGTAAGAATGGAGTGATAAGGCTGTGGAAATCTAACTTTTGGGACATATGTTCTGCGTCTCAGCCTGGTCCAGATACGCTTTACAAAACGCTAGAACGGAAAAGCCAGCGCCGTCTTCTGGCAACGCTATCCAAAGCCCCATAGGACTTCTATGAGATTGATTTATCTATCCACAGGACCGCTCCCTTCCCTTCTGGTGCTCTGCATCGTCTGGGGCTGAGCTGCCTACTTCTTAATCCGCTTATGTGACTTTTGTTATTCGTCGCGTTGTAAGGTATTTTATTTGTTATCCTTTCGAAACAGTGAGTAACGTTATAATAGTAAATGGGGAAGTATGACGCCGATAGCTAAACAGATCAAAGAATCTTCGTTTCAATGTAGAGAGCGTTGAACAAAGCTAAGCCGTATTATCGATGCGGACCGAGTATCTTTTCCCCTTCACTAGAGCACAGCAAAGGCGAGGGTAGATGAGGTCAGACGATGGCAGACCACAACTGTTCGCTGCAAACACGGCATCTCATCGTTCTAGTGTAGTATCCTGGGGACGAAACCAAAAACAGCGAGATCCACTTGCAACCGATGAATTTTGAGCAGTGCAATGTGGCAGCTAAAGGATAGCGGCATAGAAAGAAGGTTTTTGGAAGAGATGTGTCAAACCGTTCTCGTTACTGCACGGCCAGTATCAAATTAAGAAACAGAGACGGCCATGTCCCCCGTGTTTCAGCTCAGCATTGGAACAGATGGGTTTATTCCATGTGAAAATCATGGGCCAAATCATTTGGACTCGACGTTGAACGAAAGCGTCAAGTGAAATGAAAAAAATAAACATAACGGCATCAAACCGGCATGTCATTGAATTACGTAACTGTCCTACGTTAAATATTTAGGGGCTCAGTGGCAGGCTCCTAAAACCATATGCCGCGACCTGCGCTCGTCCGTGGGTCGTTATCTTATCACCTGCGGTGTTTTGACTTCCACGCCGACCCCAACGCTACCACGGGAGGGGGCTAACACATAGCTAGCCCCCTCATCTTCAACACCAGCGACCACACGACGCCAGGAGGGGGCTAGCAATATGCTAGCCCCCTCCTCTTTCATATCCTCCACACCACAGCGCTGGGAGGGGGCTAGCACGTCGCTAGCCCCTTCACCTCTCACTCCAGCAACCACACGACGCCAGGAGGGGGCTAGCACGTTGCTAGCCCCCTCAACTTCCACAACGCGACCACGGCAGGGGGCTAGCACGTTGCTAGCCCCTTCACCTCTCACTCCAGCGACCACACGACGCCGGGAGGGGGTTAGCACGTTGCTAGCCCCCTTGACTTCCACAATGCGACCACGGCAGGGGGCTAGCACCTTGCTAGTCCCTTCACCTTTCACTCCAGCGACCACACGACGCCGGCAGGGGGCTAGCACGTCGCTAGCTCCTTCACCTCTCACTCCAGCAACCACACGACGCCGGCAGGGGGCTAGCACGTCGCTAGCTCCTTCACCTCTCACTCCAGCAACCACACAACGCCGGGAGGGGGTTAGCACGTTGCTAGCCCCCTCGACTTCCACAACGCGACCACGGCAGGGGGCTAGCACGTTGCTAGCCCCTTCACCTCTCACTCCAGCGACCACACGACGCCGGGAGGGGG
>JABCKL010000030.1:0-46478 GCA_018851305.1 Calocybe cyanea
CAGCAACTCGTTAAACACCTCTAACAAGGTATTGTTCACTTGTATGGATTTTTGGACAAAGGGAGCGACTGTTGTTTCCATGCGAGCGTTGACTGTGGGAGGGTAGGATCGTCGAGCTTGTTTAGGCCAGGCTAGGGCATCGTCTTGGGCGATGTTGAGGAACTCGACTGTGTCGAGGCGTCCGGTTGAGTCGACGGCGTTTGCACCGGCGGCTTTATAGCAGTGTACTCATAAAGATGGATGTTACGATTACGGGAAAAGTGAAGGGAGTCTTACCCAAATGACATGCCTTCGTCACCTTGTTCGTATTTGATCTTTTCTTCTAGAGGTAAAGCCATTATCTCGGCGCCCAAATCAAACATGGAATCTGCTTCTTGTGTGACTCCGTGGTTCTTGAGGCTTTATGATAATGGTATGAGTTTCCAATACTAGAAGAGATAATAGAAAAAAGAACGCACTACCAGAATCCAAGTTTGGTGGCGGCTTCCCAGAGTCGATTGACTTCTTTCTGGTCGCGGATCTTGATGAGCTCGTAGTCAATGACGAGCAATGGATGAGTTGGCACGTCGTTTGGGAATGGTGGAAGGATAGTTGCAGGCATATTGAAGCGGGATGGTGATGAGATAAAAGCAATGGCCTCTCCATGGTGCTTTTTATACTATGAGTTATGGAGTTGTCTATACTTTGCGCGATTTGGTTTTGCAACGATGATTAGGCTCGAAGCCGTTCGTTGATCGTGATCGCATTGCTTGCGGAAGTACGCTATTTCGCATACCTGTACTTGGGCTGTTCTTTGTCAAACGATATTACTGGTGGCTGCTTCTTCTTTGTCGACCGATGCGGTGGCAGCGGACGGTGCTCCGAGTCTTTTTCAGCCAAATCAAGGACGAAGGTTTGAAAGTTGTGCCGAGCCTTCGATCTCACCGGAAACTACGCCTCTCATCGTCCTTTGTCAACAATGCTCTCGAGAGACGTAAACACACCTTTCTAAAGACATCCACCGGCGATAAATTACCCAATGACCTCATTGCTCTTCCTTTCTCTCTTTTAACATTGGTCCAAACTCAAATTCCTGACGTGTAGTCTTATTGATAATCTATTTTTAAAATCGATGTTTTGCTGTAAGATATCTCCCCCCCTGCATTGGTAACGCGTCGTTTTCGTCCTCCTTTTCCAAACTTTTAGTCCACTTTGAAATGCCTCTTGAGGTTGCTTGTACGCGGATACCCATTGGGAAAAAAGTGGCTTCCAATCGGGTAACCTAATAGGCAGCCGCTTTTTTCTCGACACATTCGCTGACCGTAAAATTGAGCGCTGATTTCCGAAAGTCTCTCATCCTAATCCCTTTTTTTTTTCAATCCTATTCATTCACTCCTTCCTCCCATTTCATACCTCCTAGACCCCCCTAAAGTCAACTCGTTCTCTCATTTCGATCAACAAATAGGAGGCTTCATTCGTCTTTTGAGCTTCCTAAGTCATAAGGCCGCTCCATTTGGGCTAATGAAGGTATGAGCTTCGTCGCTCAGTAAATCTAATTACCTGGATTCCTATGAGACATTGACGTTGACATATTCCCATGGGCGCATGATCAATCACAATATTCTCAAGCTGAAACTGCTAATTCATTTCATTATTCTTTTCTCAATTGAAGATCGATCCTCCCCGATCCCTATTTCCCTTTTTGTATCTTTTTTTTTGTCTTGGTCGCTGTAATTATTGCTACGAGCTTCAGGATCAATCCTTTTTTCATAGCAATGATTACAGCCACTTTGACTTGGTCTCGGAACGTGTGCGAAATGATTGGGGGCATATTGTTCCCTTAGTAGCTGAGATTGCCAGTCCATTAATTGTATTGGAGTAAAGGGGAGTAACGAGAAGCAGGAGACGAACTAGTTTGATGAGGGATCCGTGTTAAAGCAAGCTAAGTCATTTAGAGAAAGGTTCGTTGATAAATTTGCTCACAATGCTAAAGGTAATGCATTAATGAGTATTCTCGAACAAACGAGGGTATGTAAGCTGTTTTTTTTTTCGGACTAATGATTGTTGTGATCATGGCTCATTCACGTTGGTTTAAACATCAACGTACACGCACACATGCTCTTAGATGGAGGGTGGGCCGTAAATAGATCAATGACGCGCTGAAATCTCGATAATTTTTCCGAGCGGGGCCAAGGTTTCCTTGAAGCCATGTAATTATAAATGGTGTAAGTATCTGTCGCGGATAGAAAGGCTTTTCTTATGGAGGATTCTAAGCGAACAATGATATTCACTGGCATCTGAAGCGTCGAAATAAACACATTGTCATTTTTTCGGAAGACACAAAGTTTTTCTCCCACGAGAGGAAACCGTTTTCCCCACAAGGAAAAGGGTTGATCAAGACAACAATCGAAATACAAATCACAAATGCTAAGCCCTCTTCAGTAAAATCTTGTGAGGCTTCGGTTTTCAAAATGGCCGCAGTCTGAATCCAAGCACCTTTTTCGGGCTTTTTGCCTGGAGAGACTGGCCCCGTGGCCACCTGGCCACTTGGCACTTGCGTTAGCTTTCGCAGTTGCACGTGACCTTACCCCAAGGCGTCACCGGGTTCACTCATTACCATAACCATTGCTTCACTTCGTTTTCCCCACAGGCGTCTTACGCCAGCGCCTATGCCCTCCAGTCGCCAATCCTCTCTTTCCTCGAGGACATCAAGATTACCTGCCTGGCGCACAATATCTCTCACAAAAAACTCATCATCTGCTCCTGGTCTGTCTTACGTTTTTGCTGAGCCTGAACGTGGATCGCCTCTCTCACCTGCGGTATCGCAGCTGTCTCCTGGGATTGCGACGCAAGATATTGGGTTGAAGGGTGATAGGCCTCGCTCGAGGAGTCGATTGTCATCGACGTCGAGTAGCATGCGCGATCAAGGTGGTGGTGGTGATGATCAGAACAATTTGGAATCGCGAATTGAGGCGCCTCGGACCGTCTCTCAAGGTGCGGTTTAAATAAAATTTCTCAGAATGTAATGACCTTTATTTATTTACCGGTATGATTAAGATGCATCTTCCCTCCCGAAAGCCAGTTCGAGTTTGCAACCACCTCCAGAGCCGCAGAATGTACCAGAACCAACTTCAATACCTGACAGTCCTACACGCGCTGCAGATAAAGCGAGTCATCAAAACTTGGAGCAAATCTCTTCAACAAAGAGCGAAATAACCGTAACGTCGAAGCAAGCGGGAGTGTCTTGGTTTGGATCTTTGTCTCGAAGGAAGGGTCACTACAATATTGCTCAGACAACTCTTCGCCAGTCGATCACTTCGAATGAGGTTGCGAACTCTAACGAACTTGTCGACTCGATGCCCTTGTTGTCGGATGAAGCAGCTGCGGATACCTCGTCTCATTCAGCACCTGCGGTATCATTGCCGACCCCGCCAGACAGCAGCACACCATTAACACCTACAAATATCCCCGCCTCTTCTATCCCATTATCATCACAGCCATCTCCTAGGCGTTCTTGGTTTTCGTCCCCCCGGCCGGATCTTTCTGCCACACGTCAGTCTACTGCGCAGTCCATTCCTTCTTCCATTGACGAAGAGGTCCCTGCACTTCCCTCAATCTCCCCTTCACCTGTTACTTCACCCACAACGATTATCGCGAGCCCTACTAGCTCAGTCGACGGTGGAACTGGTTTACCTAGCATATCCACCCTCAATCCCTCGACTAGTAGGTTCTCGCTCGGCGTTCCTCTTCTAGGCAGACCAAAGCAGCCACTAGAGAAGGTCTCCATGGTTATACATGCTGAATACTCGACAACTAGTGCGCACCCTTTTGATCTTCCTTCTTCCGATGTGTACTTATTGGCTTTATATCATCTAGCCTCGAAAAGCGCTTCCGAACCGACTGAGAACAAATCACAGACTATGGATAATCAGACCACGCCCGAACAGAGTCAACAACCCCCATTGCAGTCCGGTGATAAATCGGGGCCTAATGACCAAGCCTCGGAAACCAATGCAACGGGCGATAACCAAGCCCCTGCTCCGCAGCCCGCCCCTGTGGTTGAAACTATACAATCGACCTCATCATGGTTGAGCTATATCGGTTGGACATCTAGTCAACCCACCAAATCATCCCCGTCCGAGGTGGCAAATCAAACCCCCGCGGAGAGCGGTGTAGGTTCAAACACCGGCAATGATTTAAATGGGTCAACAATGTCTGAAGGTGTACCCAATACAACCCAGTATGTGTCATCGTCGTCTGTTTCTCTGAGATTTTTTAGTCTAATCCGACTGTCAGACGTGATGAAGCGAATGTTTCGGGCAAGGCGGGGTCTCCTTCTGTCCCTTCGAATCGTCCCGATGAGCCGAAAGACCCTGAGGGTGGGCTAAGCGCTGGCGTTGTCGAAGGAGAACCAAAGGAGGAGGGCAAGGAACAAACCCCAACTGCAACCACGGCAACGGATGCCAGTCACATACCCACATCCAGCGTCCAATCGGCAGAGTCGCATGATTCTGCATGGACATGGTATAATCCATTGAAGTGGTATAGTCCTTCGATGAGTGTACTAGGGTCTTCACACCCTGCAGGGAACACCGAGTCGACCGAACCGGCTACGACTTCGGAGCCGATAGAGGATGCTGCACGTGTGACAGGAGAGGGGGAACTCCAGCTTTCTCAAGCGGAGATGGTGAAGGAAGCTGCGCTAGCTCGTCAGGGTGTTAAGGCACAGGAAGAGGACGGTAATCATCGGGTGGAAACTAATGAGGGTCTTAATCCGGTCGAGTCGAGTATCTCTACCCACCGATCGGGGTGGGCCTCGTTTTTCTCATCGAAGTCACTCGTCACCAAGGTAATCACGGGCAACACTAGTAGTAATGTGGAGGTAGATGAAAATGGTATGGAGGTCATGGACGTCGACGGTGAGGAAAGTGAGGCGAAAACGGAAGAACAACAGCGTGGCCGTTCCCAAGATAAAATCAAACCTATAGATACGAAAGTCGCATCCAAAGTAACCACGGTGGAAAGGAGAATAGACAAACACGATGTAAAAACCGCTGTGCACAAAGCCCCGGCATCACCACGCTCTCCGACTTCTCCAGCCTCAACCAGTAAAGGCTCTCAGTCTCCTGCGCCATTGATCACGATCTCCGACTCTGTTAAGCGCGAGGTAATTAAATTGTTACCGGACACGAGCAAAGAACCTTCTCGCAAACCGGGGAAAAAATCGGCTTCGCCTAGTCCGTCGACCAAGAGTTCCTCAAGCATCCCTGCAGCCCCTCAACCGCCGAGACCGAATCTCGTTCTTCCGAACTGGGATGATATATTTCATACTGCGCCAAGGAGTCTTGTCCCGCCGCCGCCGCCATCGACGTTCCGCAAGACAATGAAGTTCGTTAGTGGAATTCTTTTTGATGCTAGTAAATCCGTGGCCGGAGATGGTGCTTTGTCTAGCGTCTCCAGGAAAGGCAAAAGTAAAGAACCTGATTTCACGGGCTTCGGGAAGGAGTTGCCTCGGGCTTGGGATGTCATGGAGAAACAGATCGATCCTGATGTATTGAGGGGATGCCGGCGAGTCGTTGTGATTGGCGTGCATGGATGGTTTCCTGGTGAGGGGCATCGCCTTGAAATCACCGCTTGGACCTTTCTAACAATCGCTTTAGGTGCAGTCATGCGTAGTGTTATCGGGGAAGTGAGTTTTTATTATGATTGATGCGTTAGTATCGAACGTCTCATTTCACCCTTTTTCAGCCAACAGGGACTAGTGGGAAATTTGTAAGCATGATGGTTCAGGCGCTTGAGGAGTTTCAAGAAGAGCATGCCGTTAGGTTTGAGAAGATAACGTCAGTCCCCTTAGAAGGTGAAGGAACGATTGATGGGCGAGTGTCCAAGTAAGTCTCAAGTGTATCAAGATTGTATTGTCAATTGTACCTAAGTCTCACACAATATCTCATCTTTCTATCAGGCTATACGGAAATCTTTTGGGTAATCAGGAATGGATGAACGATCTACATGCAGCTGATGTAATCTTCGTCGCGACACATTCACAAGGCTCCATAGTCTCGACCCATCTTTTGGACTGCCTTATCCGAGATCATCACATCAAAACAGCGCAGAGCGCCTCTGCCAGCGCTTCTCAGTCCCCAAGTTCTTCAAGTGGGAGCGATAAAGTACAACGAGTTTGCTGTCTTGCTCTTTGTGGTATACACCTTGGACCTTTACGCTACTTGAGTAGCAGTTCTTTACTTCAGCCTTACTTTCAGGTATGCGACTTTTTTTGGAGTACAGCCTGTTGATTCCATCGAAAACTGACGTCTGCGTACGTGTTCAGTACTTCGAATCAGCCGCAGCGCGCGAGCTGTTCGAATTCCAGGTAAGCTCTTCGTTCGTTTCAGTAACACCGACGTCAAAACACCCCATGAAACTCAGAACACAGAAAGTGAAGTATCACAAAATTATGTCAAGGCACTTCGCAACGTGCTTGACCATGGTGTACGTGGCTACGGATCGCTACAGTTGAGATAACTGCTCACTTGTGATTGTAGACAAAGATGGTGTATGTCGCTTCGCTCAATGATCAGGTTGTACCCATTTATTCCGGACTGTTCACTGCCGCGTCACATCCCCTGATTCTTCGAGCGCTTTATATCGATGGCGATGCATACCAGTGCGTGTTACATGTCCTCCACTCGGTCCGATATCATTGGCTTGCTAAACATTTTCGCTGCCGTTCCAGTTCCTCGGACTTCTTGTCAAATCTGCTTGTACTGCTTCTTCGCATCTTCAATTCTGGAATCTCTGATAGCGGCCTGACCGTCCATCTTTCGGAAGCTACCGCTGGATCTCTGAATGGCGTTGGCCACTCGACAGCCTATGAGGAGATTTCTACATATTCGTACGTCTTCTGTATGATTCCAGAGACATCTTGATTCTGACACATGACGCAAGTCTGGCAGTGAAGTATCTGTTTCTCACCAACAATGGCTCAGGTGATCGCTACGATCTAAATCTTGAGCCATTTGACGCCAGCAAGGAACAGAACGATTATGAGGTCCCGCAATCGATGTTATCATTGAATCCAGTGTGTACTTACCCTTCCATTATAGATCCCATGGTCTTTGCGCGATGTCATCGCGGATGATCGCGTGGAGCATTTCTTCTCTCAGGACATCTCAAAGCTGCGTGATGCCTTTCGTGATTGGCACCCCAAAACGACTGTGCTCCGGGACCTGAAACGGAAGCTCCAGCCCATTCAACGTCTACCGTCATCTGTGACGAAACTGTAGTACTAATACTGTACCCCTGCAACCCTACATTATTTATACCGACGCGCTCACATATTCACATTGCAACAACTACCATACACGGCTTTGAACCTGCAATCACCTGATTTTCCTTATATAGAGTTTAGAAACCCTGGACAGAATTAGAATGGATTAACGTAGCATTTGCACACCCTTAGATCCAAGGATTGGTGCGATCTCGCCCATTCAATCAGATCCGACAGATGATGCTGCACAACAGAAGTTGATGATTGACAGCGAGCGCGTGATAAGATTACATTACATATATACGAGGCAAAGAATCTAGCCAATAATGATCTATAGTTCAACGGTATTCTGCACCACAGTCACCCATGGAAGTGATGATAGTTCGTCCATTAGAGAGGCTGAGCACAGCCTCTATGTCCTCTTTGTCACGCTCAGTCATCCGGAAGCCAAACGCCTTGAAGTTATCGGTGGCATGGTCAGAAAGTCCAAGGCGTGTGCCTAACACTTAAAATAAGAATAGAGATAGCTGCATCGATCGATCGAAAACGCACCAATTATTACCGCACCCACAAACGGGTGATCTAAAACCCAGCGAGTCGAAACGTTGGCGATGCTCGCACCACCGTGACGATCCCCGATAGCGCGCAGCGTGAGTAAAAGAGACTGAAATAATTCCCAGCTACCCCAGGCTTTGAGAATCATATCAAGGTACTGTGGGGGGGGGAAGGGGTTGGTACATTGCAACAACAACTGTCAGAGGAAACAACAAATGAAATGTTACGCAGCGCTTTACCTTTCGTTGCGAAGGGTTGAGTTTGTCAGAATACCCATCTGGCTCAGGTTGACCCAGCCACTTGTCAGATAAGAATCCGCCGCACTGGACATAAATTCGATCAACTTGGGGAAAAAAAGCATATTAATCAAGCAATGATGTACCAGCGTGCCATATGTCAGAAGCTTCAGTTCATGCTTCATGCAGACGTCAGCCATACCATGTAATGGCCGGGTGTCTATCAAAGAGAACTGTTCGCCTGAGATCCATGAGATCTGGGAGCAAGACGCGAATAACTCGGTACCTGGACCTGGTTTGACACTATAGCACCAGTGCCCAACTGCGTGCAGATCTCATCAGTCCTGATTGCATCAAAATTGCATAACCCGATCGCAGATATGAGCCCTTCGGTCTTGAGATCAGTGAGTATGCGAAGTGCAGTCAAATAGTTCTGATCCGAATAATCCTGCCAATGAAACTTTTTGTCGTCGAGGTCAGGAAAAGAAAAAGCGACGAAATGTGTGTGGTAAAACTTTTCACCTGGAGCAGGTCGATGGATGTGGTTCCCATATGTTGCATGCGTTCGTTGACGGCAGCCAAGACGATTGGGCGAGTGGGTATAACTTTTTTGAAAACGCACCACTTGGTAGCCCCGAAGACTTGTTCTCGATCGGTTAGTAGCGAGCTTCGAAATTGACCCTATTCAACAATTCGTTATTAAATCTATATGCCGTTTTAGAAAGTTGCAAACACACGAAAATGAGCTCGGCGCTTCCATAATGGTCGGCTTGATAGAAACGTGAGCTAATAATATTTCTCGGCGTAATGAAAGCCCTTCCTTACCCTGTGATTGCATGAACCAATAAGAAGGGATGAGGCAAAGGAGGGATAAAGATAGCCTGGAGAGCTTCTCACCATATCTACAAGTAGTCATCAGGAAGCAAATTGACCCGGCTCGGAGTTGGCAAACTCACCGAAAGCAGTATACCCAAGTTCAACGTGTCGGGCCATTGCCTGGCATACTTTGGACACAGACGCGCTTCCCCACGCATTGCTTGATAA
This sequence comes from Calocybe cyanea, assembly GCA_018851305.1. Taxonomy (NCBI): domain Eukaryota; kingdom Fungi; phylum Basidiomycota; class Agaricomycetes; order Agaricales; family Lyophyllaceae; genus Calocybe; species Calocybe cyanea. The sequence goes on from JABCKL010000030.1 coordinate 9,082, forward strand.
TTGCCATAGCCCGTTCCATATGCGAGGGACGATGAACGGACCTAGCTGAAAGGTCTCCCTTTCGGTGGTACTAGCGGTATCGCTTGAAACGGGTGCCATTGACTTGATGAAGGGGAGAGGGGGGGGAGGGACAAGGGATGATGAATTTATAGTAAGCTAAATTAAAGTATTTGAAATAAAATAATAGAGGTTAGAGCGCTGGATGGACGTAATAGAACAAGCGAACGGGGCCATGGATGGTTCGAGACAGAGTTAGTTTAGTTTATACCCAACTATCACACGTGATAGCTACCTACTCGCCCCCCCCAAGAAGCCAAGCCGAGAAAGATGGGGGATTGGAAACGCCCGCCTCATACAGGGCCAGACAAGTTCAAAATTAGCGTCCGTTGATTTATGATTCTCTGCATGCAGTACGATCAGATTTCGCTCTCATATCTCACATCCGAAGGCCTCGGCTCAATGATGATTAGCCGGTACATTCCAACAGCACTTGTCCCACGAATAATACCAGATCTTCTTTCAAAGCACCTGCACAAGGTATTTTTGTTCTCATCACGTCCTACCCTATAAAATCTTCTTAAAGGCTCGGAAACCACGATCAATCCTCAAGTCTATTTCGTTGACCTCCTTCTGCCTCAGCTCCGGACATGGTTGCGCCTCAATCCAATCCCCGGCCACAAGGCACACGTCCAGTCCTGGGCCATGTGTAATAACTTTTACCACAAAACTCCTATTGCTTTGCTTAATAGTTAACAATAGAAACCTTATGGTCGATACATTTATAGCTAACGCAACTGTTGACGAGTAAGCGGGAGGGGCCCCTCCATTTTCTTTCCCCCCATGAACGGACTCACCACCCAAGACTTTATTAGCCTGCGTGCCATTGTTCGAAGTTTAATTGCTACCGATCCTCCAAATCTTGCAACTGCATTTACCAATGCGGCCCGGTCCCGTCTACGCCAAACATCTTCCAAATCAACCGTGAATCCTTGTGCGCTCTTCGTCCGCCAATCACGCAACAACCCCGCATCCCCCACACAACACCTGCATGACATGCTGGCTCGAACTCGGTCACTTTACGGTGCGGGAATGGGATTCGCTAGTTTAGGCATACTGGCGTCGATTATACGGGCGACTGTGGGGCTCCAATGGGAGGACGAAAGCGAGCTAGGTACCTTGCTTGTCGTTATAGATGCCGATATCGGACAGGCGATCCAGGCAAGGCCCCCAAACCCTCTCTCAGTGCTTAGACGTCTGCATACTGATACATCAATCTAGAGCTCAAAAGAGGAGATTGAAAGTGGACGCGTGAATGACTTCAGCTTCGCACGTAAGACTGTAGATGATCTCCGACGGGCAGTAAAAGACAGCATGGCAGACGTGAGAGCGTGGGGAGGAGAGTTCCCTTTTGAGCGTGCTGCATCCACCTTGGAGCATTGGAGGATCTAATCACGAAGCCCCTTTTCAGTGTTCTTTTTTTCATGAATTCACACTACTAGATTAGACTGATCACACAATACCTTGATGAACCAGTAAACAGGTTAATCTCACTTGAACGTCACGGACTTCGTGAGGCTGTTCTGTTCTGACCTAATCAACGATCAACGCTGTCGATGCTTACCCAGAAACAGCTTCACTATTAACCCCCCCCTGCCAACGGTTATAATCTGGACACCGAAGGCCAGAAAAAAAAAAGTGAGCGTATCACGGTCTCAGAATCCCATCAAGGACTTTCGTCCCGAGAATATGGCTCAAACTTACAGGGTCGCAGCATCGGGGGAATATTTGCCTCTCATAAATGGAGGTTGTATAGATTCTGTAAAAATGGAGAAAACGGCCGTAGCTGAATTTAATGTACGGTGAGTTGTTTTAAAGGCGAGCCTTTTGCTGTCGCCGCTAAGACCCGAGCCGGGCGCCACATCACATCGCGCGTCCTTTTGCACTATCATGGCTGCAGAATAGTCAAATTATCGTGAACATCATTCTTTGCAAAAAGCAGCTTAAGCTAATTCGTCCTGCAACGCTGCCGAGTTATTCGATATACGAACGGCTTTTGTTTTTTCTCAAACTCGCATATGGCGTTCGTGAGAACCATATAATGTTGACGCGATCGGCGATCGCCAAAAACAACCACCTTTCATTTGAAAGCGCATGTAGACAGTACGTAGACGCGATAAAAAGCTAGTTATTGGTTATAAACCTGCAGCTTTGCAAGCGATGACGTCTTGACGTCGTGTGATAACAAATATGATGTTAGACTCGGAAAGAAAAAGATATATCGCTCGACATCTAGCTGGTACAGATCTCAACAAATATGGCAAGTCTTTTTTGCATTGAGCCACAATATAACCGTGACACGCATATCTAAATTTTCTTCATGCTCATAAATCGGCCGGAATTCTGGAACTTCCGGCTTCTAGTCGACGACGCTTCACGCTTACCTCGAGGCAGAAGCCAATTCAGCCTAGGCGATAGAGGGTATCAAGACTGTTATCAATCATATTGTAATAGAAAATCGATAATCATCAGATGTAAGAAAGGGAGTTTTAGCCTTTGTAATGGGGCCGGAGAGACTTTTACGACTAAAATTTAGTACAAGTGTTTGAGGAAAAATGTCTCAGTCGTCACGACGTGATCAATCAAAAACGTCTTCAGTGCTGAACTCGTCCATGCCTTCAAACTTCATACGTTCAGCGAAACTATCATACAACCATTGAGACACTTACCCAATGAGCTAAATTGCCGCTGGCAAGATGTAGCTTTTGATGTGTTCTGTAACACGTCATCCCAAGTATCCCCACTTTTTCAGCGACAATAGGGATAGCCGAGTTGCTCATCTAAACAGGCAACAGTTCCGCAATATAGGTTTTACTGTGATAATCCCCACGCCTTGGGCGCCTACTATGGCTGTTCAAAGATGCCACAAGCAATGTCGGCTTAGCAACGATGAGTATGTATCAAGAGATCTGTATTCAAAACTGACAACATTCAATGGTGAACGGGCTTCTATGCCCATTCTACGACGGAGACTTCCGATACCAAGCTTCAAGGTACATAACCAAAGGGCCCGACAGCGATCGACATTTGACCAGGTGTACGCCCTGTCAAATATCGTGAGAGTTAAGGCGGTTCATGCATGTGTATCGTCCCTGGGGTACCTTTGTAATGCCATAACCTCGATCATCCAACTCTAATGGGATAAATGATTCCAAAATTGTGGGTGTTTTAGTGTTGGACGTTAAACCCTGCTAATGGTGTTCTTGCACTTGACGAAAATCCTAACAGGTCGAAGAATCAAACTCGTAGACGAAATCTTAAATTTTCTAACTCTGTTCCTGATACAGATCTGAATCAACAAGTCACTGTAACGAAAGTCAAGTAAGTCGTTAATGTCTAGCGAGTTGGGCATGCTGGTTCACTCTTACCTCTCTCTGTTTACAGTCACCTTGAATGATGCTGAATAACTGGCTATTTGTGTCAAGGGCGACCCAAACTGAGTCTTTGAACTAATTGCACTTCGAGGTCAAGCCGGCGGGGTAGAAACGATGTCTACAAGTCACAACACCATGGAGATATCAGCCGACTTGCCCCAAAAGAAAAACTATGGTGGAACCGTCGGCGTGTTTTAGCATAAGAGACTGCGTTTTCTTCGGCGGCCACTGACTGCCCCTGTCGCCTTATATGGTATTGTCGGACACATATATGAGGCGCCGCGCGCACTCAGCGATCGAAACACGAAGTGTTACTTGTGCTGTCAGAATACAAGAAAAAACGATCATTTTACGTGGGAAGATGTAGAATCCGCCGGCGACAGCCGTACCGTAAGTGCCGCAGAACCTCCAAAGTGTGTCCATGTATACTTACCCGAGCACATTTAGTTCACGTTAGTGGCTGGAAATACCCAGCCCTAAGTCAAAGTGGCTTATGATGCTTCTTTGACTAAGGCTTCTTGCTTCGTTACCCACACATCGAGCCAAACGTTGGACAAAATCCATAAACCCAGACCTAGAGCCAATGTCCTTGTCTTCGTCACTCACGCTCAGCCACGACGTTGGGGACGAAGAGATGCATGGCCATAAGGAGTCCTCAACCGCTGAGGATTTTCGTGTGGATTTGGAGCCTTCAGAGCATCCACAAAATATCTCATCTCTGAGAAAATGGATTGCAGTAGTCGTTATAAGCTCCGCTTCTCTGTGTGTCACTTGCACTTCATCCGTGGCAAGTTTTCAGGCTGTCATATGTTCGGCACTCTACTGAGACCCTGGTTTTAGGCGACATTCACAGAGCCGGGAGTCGCAGATGAATTTCGAATATCCCACATCGTTTCCGTTCTGTCGCTCAGCTTGTTCGTTGAAGGGCTAGGGCTAGGGCCATTGATAGTAGGACCTTTATCCGAGGTGTATGGGCGAAATATTGTGTACAGAGTTTCGTACGGATTGTTCTTCATATTTTCATTTCCGGTTGCCTTCGCTCCAAATGCCGGTGTGTATCCACCCGAATTCTATTGCCATCGCCGAAAACTCACTTACTCCGGATATTTTGCTAGAAACGTATCTCTTTTTTCGATTCGTGACTGGATTTTGTGGTTCTGCTTTCCTGAGTGTGGCAGGCGGGAGTGTTAGTGATATGTTTTCAGACTCGACGGTCGCAAAGTGAGCCCACTCTATTGGACCTCGGTAATCATTCACGTCGTTTACTTGTAGTCCAATGGCTTTTTACACAATCAGTCCCTTCATCGGGCCTGTTCTGGGGCCCCTTCTCAGCGGGTAAGCGACTTACTTCGGATACTTCGTGGCTAACCGAATGATCCGCCAGATTCGTCAATCAGGTGAGGAACATCATACGTCAATTTGAATCTACTGTGGCAACTATCGCTTAGAATCTCTATTGGAGATGGACTTATCGAATACAAACAATATGGATATCTGTTCAATACACTGCTCTTTGTATAGCAAGTGTTTTAACTTCTGTCCTGATTCATTAATGACGGGATTGGTAGCTTGTTCCTGAAACGTATGTTCCCGTGCTGTTGAAGAGAAAAGCTCGCCGGTATTGCCGCTTATCATTCTAATCTCGCTCGATATTGATCATGGGCACAGCATGCGAAAGACCTCTGGCAATATGGCCTACTGGACACCAGGAGATAGAGAATCGAAAAGTCTACTGAGGGCTATTATTGTGAGCTGCTACAAGCCATTTCGTGAGCTCATTTACTTTGGTCCAATGAAATCCTTGACGATTTCGCTTTCACTAGAACTACTGATGTTGGATCGCATGGCACTTCTTCTGGACTTATGGTGATAGTTTACCCCCGAAGTCACCGATACAAGCTCTTATTTGACAAATCTAGGACGGCTTTGATTTTGGGCATCCTTTACCTGGCTTTTCAGGCCTTTCCCATTATATTTCGCGATGGACATGGCTTCAGCATGCAGGATACGGGGATGACTTTTCTGGGAATAGGGTTCGGCATGGTACTGGCGATTTCTTCCCAGCCGTTCTGGAATATGTTTGAAACCCAATATCTTCTTTATTGATGTGACAACTTATCACACGGAGTAGGCATTTCAATCGTTGTGTATCCAAACATGGCGGACAACCGCCTCCCGAAACGCGTCTCATTATGGGTCAGCTTGGTGGCATCCTTGTGCCGGTCGGTGAGTCATACCAACGCATCGTTATCTGTCTTTTCCTGACTACTGACTGCATCGTACTAGGGTTATTCTGGCTGGCTTTTACCACCTTCCCTCATGTTCATTGGATCAATCCTATCTTAGCTTCAGTGCCATTCGGAGCAGGAATATATTTCGTGTTTACCTCAACATTTACATACCTTGTCACTGCTTATCGCCCAATTGCAGCATCGGCGATGGCCGCTAATAGCGCGGCTCGTTCCTCATTCGCTGCCGTATTTCCCCTTTTTGCAGGCACCATGTACTCAAAGTTGGGAACAGTGGGAGCAACTTCTCTTCTAGCGGGGCTGACAACTCTGATGGCTCCTCTCCCGTCAGTCAATCCCTTCATATGTTGTGCGGACTTGAAGTCTCACAGTTTCATAGGTTTATCTTCCATCGGATAGGGCCTCGCCTTCGGGCCAATTCTCCTTTCGCAGTGACATGACAGGCTGGCTAATTATGCGTAGGCTACATCTGAGGACCGTTTACACTTTATTGTAAGGCGTATAATTTAGATAGCAAGCTCTTAATTTAGATTGTGTTCTTGATATTTGCCTCAGCCTAATGGGATCAGAGGTGTCTAGCGCTAGTCTCATATGCTCGGCTGGTGTTGGTGAGCGAAGCCTACTTATCTCATTCTCTGTATCAGGTGGGACCTCGAGAAACCGAGCCCAGTAATCAACTGATTCAAAAACGACAGCAACTGTGATAACGACAAAGGAACATATCGTAATGTAGCATGTGGATTGATATCAAAGAAGCAATGAGAAAACTCTCACAACACCCAGGTGGGCGCACAACGAATGAAATCTGGAATACTCGTCAGCTTCCCGCGGACAAATCACAATCGATCTTAGTTATAAATTTGTTAGCGCAGATAGGTCGCGGCATGGTAACTGCTCAACTCAGAGGAAGTTTAATCCGAACGGAGCAATTGGGTGACCGTTGGAGCTGGTGTATAAGTGACGACAGTGGTCGAGATGGTATCACCATAAGTAAAGGTTATGCATGTTGTTGTGCCAGCGTCGCTTCCCGTATTTGTCTAAAAATTAAGGAGACGCGAAGTCAGCGCGGTCATAAAGATGAAGGGATTTCAAATAATGACCGTGTAGAACTGGGGACGAGCGCCGACATTTCCAAGAATAGAGAGAAAGACTAGGGAAGAAAGAAATGCGAACTTCATTTCACAACGGGCAAGATTTCAACATAGCTGAAAAAGGCCTGTGTTATATCAAATAGACATCCATCCGGCCAAGCAAAATCGCGGTCATACATCACCGTACATCTGTGAGCATCTTGGCAGATGATACAGACCCTGATGCTGAACAATGCGAGGATCTGCCGGTAAAACCAGAGCAGCTGAGTCGAAAATTAACTGGCTAACAAACCCGTAACTAGCCACAGACTGATAGGTTTCCCATATCGCATCACACTACTATCTATGGCGAGCTACCAAGAGCGCGCAGGCAGCAGGTTATCTGCTCATCTCACAGTAGGTGATTTCGCCGAAAACACCCAGAGTTCGATCGAAGCGAGGAACAGTTAGCCCACATGACATCTACACGAGATATTCGAGCTAGATAAGAGATATCATCTTCAAGTTCTGTCAGAAATATGCCGATTACTTGCCGGTTTTAGGAAGCTTCTTTAGTGACTATGTCACTCTCTTGTCAAGCAAACCGTTGCATATTTTGGCCTTTTTTTTTTGCCCGAAGCCTCCCTTATAGTTCTTGCGAATGCCAGGGGAAAATACATTGCGTCCGACCCTCATCAACAGGTGCGCTGTTCACGTTCAGGTGTGATTTTATCTCACAAGGTAATTGCACTGTACTTGGAAACAAGCACGAGTTGTCGGCCGCGGGCAGGAGTACAGGTTTCAAGAAAATCTGACGATCCGGTTTTGCGTTCGTCTTAGGTGAACATAAATTCCTTTATCAAATTCTAACAATCAATTGGACTCGACAGCTTGCCGCCCAGTTCACCGATCCAGTATTCCCGTATATGGTGCACAGCTTTGTCTACGGCGCCAGCTCAGTTAGTTGCTTCTCCGTATACGACCACGAATCTCTATGACGAACGTTTTGTGCCTAAAAATAGGCCTTTTGGTATTCTGCTCTATGATATCAACCATCTGTCATTTACAGCTGTAAGTGGACATGATGGGCACCGGATACAGAGCCCGACGCTTTCAACCTCCGTAGACGAGTAGAGTAGACAACCGCTGAACTAGCTCGTGGGTCGGTCGAATTGCTGATTGTCGTTTTAGAAGCACTCCGTAGCTAAGCAGTTGCTAGGCAATGTTACGACATTCTTTACTATCCTCTTCACCCTCCCCAAGATAGAAAAAAAAACATTTCTCGCCATTTTCCAGTCATGTCTTGCCATCTATCACCTTATATCTAGGTTATCTGGATCTGTGGTCTATTTCCGGAGCCCATCATTACAGAAGAAGGATGCAACGGCTGCGAGATTCGCATCGCATATTTCGTGGTTTCCATCAGTAGAGGTGACTGACTTCTTGTATCTATGTTACTCTTTCAAGTAGACGCAAGGTATCTGCGGCGCTTGTTGAGCTCACGACTACTTATTCTAGTGACTGGATGAAAAAAGCTTAATTGTCTATCTATTATGGCAACACCGGAGGCATTAACAATGCTAAATTCGCCATATAGGGGAACAAAGGGCCACAGGGTTCTCGCACGTATTCGGGGTATATCGTAAGGGTCGATATAAAGCCGGAAACAGCTGACTTCATTACAGCATGGAGCTAATATGATATACGAATCAGAATAAGGCAGAGTTTGATCGGCCTGTTCAGCTGTGGCAGCGCACAATGGAGACTGGTATCGGTTGGCATGAAGAAAAGTGCTTGACCATGAGAAAAGTGTGTAAATGTGACATTATGTGTGTGAAAACTGGCAAGTGTTTACCTCGTTCACGTAAACGCATTCCCCGCCCGATACACAGGTTGTGGGCCCAGCATAGGACCCGCCTAGTCTGCATGTGAATCCGATCACTTGTAAGCTGCGAAACATCAAAAACACACCACCGCATTGCTGCCACTGCATGGATAGATGATGGAAATTGAGCGACGTTGAGATGCTTTTTCAGCTTCCTCACAACTGTATCTTACCATTGGCACTCCCGATCCTTCAGCGTTAACTCTATAACAGGAGGTTGTACTCTCCATAATTGTCGCGCTATATGGAGAAGATGGAGGTGGGGTAAGCGATGGCGTTGCAAAGAAAGCATCGGTTAGCTGCCGATACATTTATATGAATAGCGCATGATGTAGCAGAAGAGATGCTCACTGCCTCATGACCATGGGCAAAAGCAAACGCTGACGGTGCGAGGACAAGAGATAGACGAGTGTTACACTTCATTTGAGACCCAAGGTGCACATAGTTTTGACTCTTTCAACTACCACGACAGAACTGTTAAACTTCGGAAACAAATGACTGTTTTGGCTAAAAGTCGGAAAAATATAAGCTGCTAAAACTATACTAATTAGAAAATTGCTTCCAACCAAACATCCTATCCATTGATTCGGATTTCAATCGTTTCTCTAAATGCTTTCATAGATTTACCCTCATAGACGAGAAATTAAAGAGGATGACGGTCTTACATTCATCAAAATCATGGTAAGCTGAGGTGCATTCTTAGTACATTCCGAAGTAGCATAACTGAGATGAATTTCCAACCGTGTGCGCTGGAGGTGACAAGAAGCTGGATAGAGTGTGCACGAGCCTCGAGATGTGATAGCATATCCAAATCTAAGAGCAGACGCTGAGCGTTCTAGTAATTGCCATGATAGCAGTACTCGTATCATCAGGCCGACATTGAGAATAATACTGAGATGTCTCGTTACGTCTACTAAGGACTAGAGAATAAAGATCACATACTTCATTGACACGCTGACAGCGAGCTCCCACGCGGCAGCCACTCAGACCAGTATAGCCGATACCTGTGAACAATGAGTAATGATCGGTAATTGAGTGAAATTTCCGGACCTCCGCACTGTGACCACTTGATAGATGGCTCTAGTCAATTCATCATGAGAATTCGAGCGAGTCAAAACACACGAGTTGGACACCCGCGGGTGTTATTATAGTCGTCGTCGCCCAGCAAGAGCTTGTACCGGGTACGGGAGCAATTGTTGTAGTGGGGCTGGGTGGGGTGGTCATAGCCTGCGGTACAGTTGTTGCATTCGCAAGCTGCAGTCATCGTAAGCGCTGAAACATAGTTCAGGGTAGTAGATACTGACTATAGGAAGGATACTGGCGAAAAGCAGGAGACAAAGCTTGGACATATTTCTCGAGACGGTTCACTTGCGGTAAAATGATACATATAAGATCATATTGACATTTAATGACGGATCATTGACTGAAAAGCTGACCTGAATGAACAGGAATTCATTGGTTTTCTGAATGTCGGAAGTTTCCTGAATCGTAATATGAATGTGCCATCTGGGGCTGAACGGCTCAGCGAAGCTCCTATCAAGCATACAGCACAAGAGAAGAGAAGCAATTCCGGATGACTTGTGGTACTTGTGGTCTGTCTTCAATCCAATCAGAATAAATGAACCCAATGAGGCACCTCGCGCGTTGAACACGCGGTTGGGGCGGTGTTAGATCGAGTATTATTGATGTCTATACTTCCAGCCAAGAACGGCGCCCGGTTTGAACTGGGTTGAAGAAGTAGGTGCTGGTTGTGAGTGCTTTAGTCGTGAAATTAAGTTTCATCGCATGTCTGAAAGAATGGGCTTGTGTCTAATCGAGATGTGAGACAGGTCTAAACCTGCCAGCGCCCTATTTAAAGTATAGTCAAGGTGTTGCAAAGTCAGTGCAAAAAACTAGACTGTCGCCAAGGTGTGATAAATAGCTCCAACTGCCGATGGTCTAGATAGCTAGAAGGACAGGATTTCCTACCAAAGGTATTACCGAGCGGCTAGTAACCGAGTGCCTAAGATGGCAAACGATGTGTTAGCAAAATTTGGTTTTTTGACCGGCCCAGGCACGCATGTTCAAGTTGACGGAGAATTCCGTGCTGTAACTTGCCAGTACTTCCTGATGGTCAAAACTGACCATATTGCCATGTGCCAAAGACTTGTTGAATGTCCACAAAGCCCGACTCTTCGCTTAGCACGGACCTGTATGACGAATAGTCGTTGATGACAGTACCCCACCGATACAGTAAGAGGCGGGCTTTTGTATGTAAAAGTGGAGTATAGCCTATAGGGCGGCAATCGAGCGATAGTCACTTGTCTCGCTGCCTGACAATTGGACGGCGCAGAATGCGAGTTCGTTTTCGTTGGTTACAGCAGGCACTGGCAAAAGCTGTCGATCTGCAACTTCTCAAATTTCGTCAGCCACCTACTCAAATACAGTTTTGTAACGAGTGGAACAGTGGTACATTGAAACAATGAGAAACGCGCTTTGCTGCAGTCACGGATGTAGCCGAGGTTATTTTCGAAGAAATGTGTATTACATAATATTAAAGATTTTAACTTCAAGTAGCTTTGTGCCACCACCGAATGATATGATACTATCTCATTGATTGCTATACTGTTGACAAGTAATTTATCTTATTTACTTCTAATGTCGTTAGTCTGTACTCCTCAGCATCCCTTCAACGGGAATCAGCCAACCATTCGGTCGTAGCCAAGTTCGCGAATGTCGGGGACTACGCTATGATTCTGTTGATGCGGCCAAAACTCACCTTCGCCAAATAGTTGCTGAGCTAGAAATACGCGGTCAGCTATTATCTAGGCTACACATAATTGCTGCTTCAGACATTCTGCCATTCGATTATTTATTCGTCACATTGGCTCATCTCTCATCAGATCGCACCCCGCACCAAAGATTTATTCAGCAAATGGCCGGCCTCCAAGGGAACACTGCACGCATATCCTCAATCGCCCAAGCTCTCAATAATGCGTAAAATCATCTGAAACGGATACGGTGCGATAGGAACAATGCTATTCACCGCCGCAAGGTGAGCAGGATGTCCTTGGTGCTTGCTAATGCTAATGATATGAAGAGAGTCATTGAGATGCAGCTTGCCATCATTGGCGGCGATATCGAACAACACGGTGCGGACGTCGAGCGCCCACAGAATATCGTCGACACCCTTTATAGCACCGTTCTGATCTCCAGCGTCTCTCAAGAGTCACTCGGAAGAGGTAGGGGCCAATAACGGGTTTGAAATCTGGCGAGGAATTTGGACTTTAGAACTGCCCGCTTTACACTGACTCTTCAGATCATCCATTAATTATTTGCGTTCAGTGTATACACAAGTTTCCTCACTGACGAGTTGTTTACATCTGATATCATGCCAGTGCTACTTATGTAACGTAGTTCGTCTTAACTTTAACGCTGAGCCTGAGTGATATCTCATCTTCAGTACTCACGTTGTTGTTCTACAGCTGCTTCTTTTGGAGACTGCATCATGTCTTTATCTGATCCAATAGTTCTTCCGACGGTTTCAATAGACCCAACATTTCCTCAGGCTATAGAAGACGTACATGCCGGAATAGTTCCCAGCGAAAAGTTCTGGGTCTCATGCTATAAAACCTCAGAACCATCTGTTCACGCCAAGATCCAGGCGGAGTTGCATGAGGTCAACCGCGACCACGTATTACTAAAAACAATCGAAGGAGATCTGGACGTCTCTCGGCAAAATGAGGTAAGCCCAGTCATCTAGCGTAGCTGCTTAGATTACTCAAGCTGTTCTGCACTAGCGATACACTGTTTCTTGTAAATCGCTCAGTATCCACTCAACGCCTGTTCTATCTCCATTACAAGAGTATCTTGACCTCGAGCGTTCGAACCCTCGAAATGTGTGCAATACTTGTCCGGTGTATAACTAGTTATGCACTGATATTTCTATCCCATAGCCTCAACGAATAACGGCCTTCGATATATCTCCTGACTCTTCACGATTTGCGACCGGTTTCCTCGATGGCTCTGTATTTTTGTATCCTGTAGCAGACGTTTCCTCTGAAAGTTCCTCATCTCCGTCCGATCCGCCGATTCGCCCGACACAAACCATCAAGACACCTATACCCTCACGAGCAGCTGCACGCCCACATTTCAGTACAATCACCAATCTACAATTCTTTCCATCTTCCAAGGTTCTTCTTACCTCGGGCGCCGACTTTTCCCTGACCATCCTTCCTGCTGATCTCCCTGCATCTTCGGTCTCAACGTCAGCCAGTACCCGCCTCACCCCTGCCCGCACCCTTCGCGCTCACACACGTCCCATCACGGCAACGGTTATCTTAGGTCCTGGACGCAATGTAATTTCTACCTCACTCGACGGTTCCCTCAAACTCTGGGACGTCCCTTCGTCAACAGCTATATCCTCCCTCCCTACATCGCTTACCCAACCCATCCTGTCTGCCACACTAGGCCCAGACGTTTCGTCCCCTGCATACTCTACCATTTCTACCGCTTCCATAGAAGCTCCAAAAGACGAGCGAGAAGTTCCCGAAGTGCATGCAAGCACTATATTTTGCGGCTTGCAAGACGGATCTGTGGAGCTTTTCGATTTGAGATCCAAGAGAAGCGCCTTTCGCTCTCCTAAAAATGCCTCTCATGGGGGTGTTGCTGCGCTGGCGCACCTGGCGGACCATCACTTGCTTGCAACAGGCTCTAGTCGGGGAATTGTTGGCGTATATGATACACGCGCCTTGTCAAGCGGACCTGTGACCTCGTTCACAAGAAGTCAAGGTGGATCGGGCGTGGATGATCTAGCGTTTATGGATGGGGTAGAAGAAGGGAGTTCAGGCATAGGGCTAGCTGTAGCGACTACCGATGGTCTACCTTATATAGCAGAGGTCGTCCCTGAGGGTCCAGGTGTTATGGCAGAGTTGGCTGGCGGTGATTGTGACCCTTTCAGGCGTGTGAGGGTTAGACAGGTTGAAAGAGGGCGTAGGAAAATGTGGGACATTTGGTCTGCTGGAGATGACGCAGTCGTAAGGAGATGGCGGCTCTGAGTTAGTAGGAGAGATCAGCCGCGATCGTCTCATCGTCATCTTCAGGTGACTATTTCTATTATCCTGGCCCACAAGTATTCTGATGGCACCACACACTCCAAGGGGATGGCGGTTTGTCTCTGGTCAGCTCGCGCGGGCTTCCATCTTTCTACATCACTTTTCCATCAAAACAATCTAAAATCTTCTTTTCTGATCGAAGCTTCTGGCCGATTGTATGGGGCGCCAAGGGGTAGGCAATCTCATGTGCTCTTCTGAGACAAAACTGGATGATGCAGAACAGTATAAATTCGACGCAGATCATATATAAACTTCACTACACGATATAAAAAAGAATAAATGAATGATGAGCGGATAATTCGATATATGATGGAGTTATGATCCTATTGAACATAACTCGTCCGTATGTCAGCGTTAGACATACCAAAATCTGCGTAATTCCTGCTGGCACGGTTGCGGCTAGAGTCGATCTCAAAATCTTGACGGCTCGTAGGGTGGTGGCGTCATTGCCGTGAATGCCGTATCTGTATCTGCCCGTTCAGTTTCGACGTCCTCTCTGGTGAGCTCTGCCATCCGGCCGCGAAGCATTGCTACGCGCACGCTATCCCCTCTACCTTCTCTGATCTCGTAATTGATCTCTTGCATTATATCTTGTAAGCGCTGCATCCGGCTCCTCATCGTTTGGTTCATGCTAGACGAAAAGGTCGACGTATCATTGGTCTGTGAAACATCGCGGCGCAGGGGAACGAGCGGACTGATAGGTCCAGGGTTAGATAGTGCCAAAAAGCCTTTCTGCTGTCGCTCTCGTAGATCCGTTGTGGCGTCGGATACCTGACTCTGGCCCCATACAACATCTGGGTTGTTCCGATGTAACATGGTGGAGCTGGGGTACGAGTAACCAGTGGTTTTATTTCCAGACCCATGAACAGAGCTCATTGCAACGAAGGGCTCCACGTTGGACGGGAATTCTGACGGATGAATGTCAATTCTCAGGTTCAAACACAGAATTGAAGACTGAGAATAGCGAATGTTAGATGATGACGTACCTTGTATATAAGTAGGGGCAGCGGGTAAAGGAGCAGCGGGCGCTCGACGTTTTGACAGCCGTTTTCGGAACAGTAACACTAGAATAAAGAGGGCTAAAAGTGCAAGCCCGCCGACCACGCCACCGACTATAGCTCCGATCGGCGTGTTCTTGGCTTTCACGTCAACGGGATCAGATGGTCCCGTACCTGCGGGCGCTGCATCGTGGCTTATAGGTGATCCAATTCCAGTTTCAGTTACGAGTGGTCCGGTCGTGCTTGGCGGCGCCGTCACAGCGCTAGAGAGAGCGGGAGCGGGCAAGTTGGGCTTCGCGGCAAGATTGGGAAAAGACGGTTTGTACACGAAATAGTCTAGCACGAGCGATGCTTGATCAGTTATGCTCGTTAGCTCGATTTTTAACGTGTGGTTTGTAGCAGGAAGATTATCTTTTGCAAAGATAAGAGAGTTCTCTCGCTGAAGCACACCAGAAGCATGTTCTGGTAACTCGTCTGTGACAGAAAAAGTCCTGGCCACAGAGGATGAATCCACCGAGAAGGTAACGACCATGGAACCCTTGCGAGAAAAGTCGAAAATGCTGTAAACGGCGATGGAAGTCCCTAGAATGACAAAGACTTGAATTGGTGTACAAGCACAATCTTAAAAAAGAACACAGACCAAAGAAGGGAAATGCTGCTACAGATCCCGCGGTAGTTGTTCGATGCGTTCCGTTACCGTGTGGCATGCCTGTATGAGGAACATCCTTTGACTGGAAACGGGATGTGTTCCGACCCCAATGTTCAGAATAAACGATTGCAGGGTCATTATCATCAACTATCAGACTTTTACCCGTAAGAGGTGTTTGCTGTCCTGCAGTTATTGCCATGTAATCGATGGAAGCACCAGCAATGTGGGTGATCTGGATGGTGTGTTCACCATCTGGGAGTAAAGACGATTGAAACCACTGGATTGTTGAAGGAGGAGACGGGTCGCCAAAGTTGGTGCTGTATGGCTTTCCACCGTCTATGGAAACGAGGATATTCTGCGAGTAGTAATCTTCAGGGGTATGACCAATGCAGGCTATCGATGTCCCTACTCAAGGGTGACAGCCTATACGTGAGCAAGATTTTGCAAGGCAACAACACCGACGCACCCTGAAAGGTTACGGTAACGTGTGCGTAGTTACCGGAGTCCTGGAAAGTATCTGTGGCAAAAGGAGCGTAGACTGAAGAACCATTATAGAACTGCCCTCCATCGATCGAAGACCAGTTTCCCCCACGGTCACTCGAGAGAACCAACGCACTCGAGGAATCGTCGAGAATGATCGTGGCCATGAGAGGAAGACTCGAGGGGGTTGGGGGGAAAGGAAAAGAAGATGGGAGTCAAGTCCCACCAACTTACATTTCATTTCCATGTGAGCCACTTGCTAGGCCTTAAAAGGGAGTTGAACCTATGAGCATATGATTGGACAATCAGCGGCGAGCGGCGGAACAACTTGATACTCGAAATATGGTGCCGGGGCAGAGTCAATATCAGCTGGAACAAAATCGATTTATTGACATCCAAGCCAGAGGACATAACTGTGTGAAATTTCTACAGTCCTTGGGTGCTGGGTGGTTGGTGCTCTTGCTGTGAAAGACCACCCAAAGCTATCCATGGTCTCTGGAAAAAAAGAGACTATACTCCGTAATGAGCCGCATCTTGTGCAATTTAACATATCAAAAAACAAGAAGATGATCTCATGCTCATGTCAGCACATTTCCCGTTTAGGCTGTGCTGCCGATCCGAGGACGGAACGGTCATATAGGCCATATCCCCACAACCACGCGAGACTATCGCATGACTTATCTGATCCTTGAATTTTGAGCCTTGGGATTTAATATCCGCCACTGCACATGGCGCTTTGTGAGTGCGGTGCATACAGGAAGATAACACAGAAAGATAGCAACCCAAAGAGCTATCCATCAAGTGAAGAGGAGTTCAGGTTGGGCTTGAGGTTCAGTTCATTCCATGCAGTAAGACCGTGCTGTCAGCTCTGTCGCAGACGGATGCCATCTGCGACAGAGTTGAACACAAAAGTGATATATTGACTCCAGTTGAAGCTGCGAGTATAGTATTATATGATGGCTAGGATCAAAATTTCATGGCACTGCTACCAAACCTGGTGTCTGCTAGCGTCGAGGTCTGCATTTCATTACATGTGTCATAAATGCGCTTCTAGCCTGCAGGCCTGCGAGCGGGCTTTCTCCTACACTCTGATAAATTGGCGGGATAGAATATGAAGAGTAAGATGTACCTGTATATCGGTAATGGTGCTATGTACAATAGACATGCTCGGACGGTTTTCGGGGATTCCGGCCCAACAAGATTTCATCAGGTCCCATAAGTTTTCGTCAAGCGCGGAAGATTTATATATACGCGTGCTGGCTGGAAGGAATGGAAGTTCCCTTTGATGCAGGGCGAGAACGGTGCCGACATGAGTAAGAGCACGGAATGGTGTGGTACTAGACAGAAACTATGATCAATGAGACCAGTGGACGCTATGACTATAGAATTAAAGATGGAAGACTACCTCGTAGACCGTGGTCGCGTAAGAGTATACATCACAATAAATGGTGGCGCTGGAAACTTCACCTAAGACCAACTCAGGTGCTTGAAACTGGATGGTCTCCTTGTCGTCAGGTACGCTGAGCGTGCGATTAGACTCTATACAGTGAGATCCAAAATCAGATATGACAGCTCGTCTAGAGTCGTCGACCAGTATGTTCATCTGCCAACTAGTCTTCAAAATGTATGACATACTCGTTGCGAGGAAAACCCACCGGGTGTATATCACCGTGAACGATATTGTTTGAATGAAGGTAATCTAGCCCGTCTGCAACTTCGACCATCTGGTGGTGAAGCATTGTCGGGTTATCAGAATCTGGAAGAGAAATCTGAAGCAGAACTTGCTAATTGCGTCCGATTAGCTTCTGGATGTCTTTGCATAAATTGATGGATATTTCCGTTCTCTTGCCAAGGAGAGACGAGGGCGGCACCCGATGGATGGCCAATGTCACAGACATGGAGCAACGTAGCAACATTTGGATGTGAAATTCGCCTCAAGCAATCCACTTCGCGCTGGAGCATCTATTAGGGTTTCAGAACTCAAGTAATGGGGTTATCCGAATGAAAAGTGAACGCACTTGTCGTATGCGATTGTTGTCAAGTAAAGTACGAATACGTTTAATGGCAACTGGCCGTCCGTTCCATTGACCTTTGAATACGTCGCTTGAACGACCACCGCCAACGGGGAGGTCGTCGTCTACGACGAGCGAGAAGTCGTTGTGGTTGTGGTCTGCACGGGCATCATGGTCGGCCAGCATATGTAGGGGTGCGAATTTGAAATCAAAATGAGAAGCGGCATGGAATGGTGGAAAAACGCTTGTGTTTTTAAGGTCGACATGAGACGGATGAACTTGATGAAGGCGGTGTGTGATGGCACGTGCTTATGTAACTGCTGTCGTCTTTGTATTGCATCGACTGCGGAATTCAGTGCTATTTTCCCTCCAAATGTCATATGCCACAGCATCTTGAGGCGCCTACACTGCCATAGACCGTGAGCATACTTTAATATGATAGTTCGTACTTTGTTACCGCAGCTCTCTCCAACGTCCAAAGGTATTTCTCTCCTTTCAAGTGACCAATTTGTTTTACTTACGTCTCCGCATCCATAGGGGAGCACAATCATCATGGACTCCTCTGAAACTTATTTCATCGATCGTAGCAAAGCTGTCCGGGACGCGATATCATCTTACGACTTTATAGCCGACTTTGCTGAAATCCGTGGATGCTACATGGTATGTACCCATTTGATACTATAATCAGTCGTAATGATATTGAGAGACGAAAAGTCCAACACTGCAAGCTCAATACAGGACCTTGTTGATAAGGCGTATGATGTGAGCATCAGTAGCGGTCTGTGGATATCTATTTATCTAACCTTTCGTCGCAAAGGTTGCGTCTCGCCGCGGTGTCGGGCCTGTCCCCACTAGTCATATGTTGGGAAGCATTTGGACTTCGGCACATACCATTCCATCCCAAATTCGAGCCTTGGGGGTAAAGGATGTATCACTACATCCTTTCGCTATGACTGCCTCGTCAAACGTCAATCAGGGCGTCATGGCTTACGACGATGTCGCGCTGAAAACCTTCCGTCGCACTCTGACTCAACCCGGTTCCGATGAGGACGTCATGGTAAGCTTTTCAGTATTGTCTCGTATCTTATTAACCTCGATTAAATTTTTTGGTAGCGTTTGTTTCTTGAAGCCACAATCTTGCCAACCGATTTGCATCCCAACATTCTACCAGTGCGCGGAATCCATATCTGCCCATCTGGGGATATATGTCTTGTTACGAAGTTCATGAAAAACGGTGCACTCCCCGGTTATCTAGCCTCGCATCCTGAAGTCGATAAATTGGATATTGTGGGTCTCCTCCATTGTTGCTATCGAACCGTTACTCACTAGTACGCGAAGCTCGTCCAGTTGGCGGATGCCGTCACATTCTTGCACGGCTTGGCACAGCCAATCCTTCATGGCGATATCCGTGGTGTGAGTGACTCAAGAGCCTCTCACCCAGCCGTTCGCGCAACCAAACTTACGACTTGATAGTTCAACATACTTGTCGGTGATTCAGGAGAGCCCCTTCTGATGGATTTTGGCTTTTCATTAGTGGCAGGTTCCACTACGTCTGAGTTCGGACCTTCATGTCATGCACAAATTGGTAATATACGTTGGACTGCCAAGGAGAAGATGGCTCCGTCTGAATATCCGCTCACACTCAAGGCCGACTGTTTTTCCTTTGCTTCGCTCATTCTAGAGGTAATGAACCTTGACTGATGGCATGTGATATAAGGGTACTCAATTCCTGTGTTCGTTAGGTGCTATCAGGTGATGTTCCATATGCACACCTTTGCAATGATGGGGCTGTGATAGTCGATGTCATGGTGCACAACAAGCTCCCACCACGCCCGAGCTCGCCACTCATCACAGACGCATTGTGGGACCTTATGCGAAAGTGCTGGTCGTCAGACCCAGCGGAGAGACCAACAATGCAGGAGATCCATGACTTTTTGGTTTCAGTGCATTCGGAGTCGTCATCCACAACGACTTCATGAGTTTGTCTGCGGCTCACTATCTGAAGCCGCCAGTTTTTGTATATCGGTCTGTTCTCTCATCTTCATTTTCCTCCAGTGCAGTTACAAATACGCCTTTAATCCCCTTGAACCGCACATCACATCGCTTCCGTATAGAGAAAGACTCGCATCATTTTATTCATTCAGTTACTTCAGAATTCACCAGCTTTCGTTTTTGTCTGCGGCGAGAGTTACTCATACCGTCAGGTTGGGTCCAGACGATTACGAGAACAACACCATCTTGCACAGCCCAGACGTGTTCCTCGATTGATGCAAGGCGGATTTAATACGTACGCACTGCCTCATGCTCGAGTGTCGGGACATAACAACGAAAGCTCAGAGTAACACAGCCTAGTGGAACTCTCCGAAAATGCCAAATATTACCGAATTTCTACCGAAAACCACAGATCCCTAATACTTGTTAACTAGAACACTACCAACGCGAAAAGCATAAAGCTGAGGGCCACCGTCTAGATAACAATTCCGAACTAAGCATGTAATCGAGACAAGTAAATAGAACTAGACAGTTCAGGACGGAGGGGGAGTTATAGCCTCTTGAGTAACTTGAGGCGGATGCTCCGCCTTGGCGTTGACTTGTAAATGTGATTTGGCTTTGGACCGCCGCACAGCCTGTACTATTGAAAAGACCGTAAGTGCAATGACACCTGATACAGCCAATCCGATGATAAAGCGCATCTGTCAAAAGAACAAATTTCAGTAAAGGGGTGTAGATGAACGGTGGAGCTTGGAGGCTTACTTTGACGTCTTTCCACCTAGGCAGGTACGAGCATGTCAAAAAAAAGGCGCTCAGGAGAGCTAGAATCTGGACTCACCACATGGCCTAAGAAAACGCCGTTAAGTATCGACGTAAAAATAGCAAAAACTTTGGGAAAAGGGCATACCTTGCGAACCTTGCTAGATGACTTGCGGAACACGCGGGCAGATTCGATTAAGTCCTCTAGAAAATTTAGGTTTGTTAGCGCCAGCAGACAGAGCAAAACTACGATTCGCGTAAATTGACTTGCCTGTCCTTGCCTCCAGCGTCTCGAGACGCTCTCCTCTCCCCGCTAGAGACTGAAGGTTGCCTCTCATAATAGCGACCGTGCTGTCAATCTCAGACTGGACCTCTGCCACCGACCTCCGAGGATCCCTTGCGGGCCTTCCAGAGCCTGTGTGCGAATCAGGCCTCAGGCTCGCGCTCGCACTATCTGCCACTCCCGTGTCTGGAGGAGGAGGAGGCATAACTACGGGCGCTGACGACGGGGGGAGAGGAGTAATGTTTGGTTCGGGTGGATCATATGGCTTGTTATGCAAGCTGAAAGGCATGAAGGATTTACGGTTGTAGTTTGACATTTGTTAGGAAGTTCGTCGAAGAATTGCGAGACTGCGAGACTGCGAGACCTGCTCCTTCTGTTGGGCCAGCCAACGGTTAACGAGGGAAGAAGTCTGGACGGTTGAACAAAGACGTGTGTTTTGAGATGATGGGCGAACGTGGCTGTGTAGACACCTGATGGCTCTGATGGTCGCCTGGGACTCTTCTGGGTCCGTTGCAAGTCCGTTTGTTGCCGGTATCATGCCGCGCTGTAGCCTGTAGCTAGTGCCTGGCAAACAGGTTAAAAATGAAGCTGGAAACCGTCATGAAGCGCTGACAATGCGGAAAAAATTATCACTGCAGGTGTAGAACTAACGAACGGCTAATTTCTTAATTTGGCAAATGGTATTTTCTTTATATTTTGCACGGTTGCACGTGACATGACAAAATATTTTTCCATTCCGGCTTCACCATTCATCGCTTCTAGAGCATCTCCTTAAGCGCAGGTTTGTTTCGTTTCAACACTTTTGCTCAAATATTCAATTGCGCCATGAACTATACCATGAGGCTGTTTTTCTCTCTTCTCATCACTCTGTCTCTAACTGCAACACTCGTGTACGCACAACATGATCATTCCAATGGCCTCGATCCTAGTATGGATGGACCAATGGCGCTCATGCATGGACACATGACAGCATTCTTGCATTTTACACCTGGTGATACGCTCTGGTTTGACGGCTGGGTACCAGGCAAGAGTAGCACGCTTTTCGCAGCATGCCTTGGGCTCTTCATGCTTGGCGTTGCCGAGAGATGGGCTACCGCATTAACGCAAGGTGTTGAACTGGCAATTGCTAAGGATATTTCTGGGTGGGTACACACGCAATTACCTCTAACTTCTAAGCACGCAGTGAATGATTTGTGTCAGTAAAGTGATTGCTTCCCATAAGACAGCGTCTGGTGCGAAGACGCCAGAGATTCCGGTGCTTCGCAACTCGATCTTTATGCGTGGTGGCACCGTTGCACCATTTATCGTTGAACATGCCTGGGCAAGGTTCATCTTGCATGGCGCTCTGTCAACATTTAAAGTGTTGTTCATGCTTGCTATCATGTAAATTTTTACACTTCCCCACCTCCTTTTCGTAATATCTTGATCAAGTCTGATACCACTTCCACAGGACGTACCAGGTTGCGTTCATACTCAGCATCGTCATTGGGCTAGGTGTTGGTGAGATGATGTATGGACGATTCGCGGATGCTGCCAGAGCAGAACTAGAAAATGAATCATGAAACCATATTTAAACGCTGTATTATATGTTCACGACTACCGTATATCAAGATGCTATGCAAAAATCAGCTGTAATGTCAAATAGATAATTACCAGCGTATGGTAATGCCAGTTGCCAGTCACTTCGGGCAGGAGCTGGTATTCCTAATCAATCACAACGGCTGCCCATAGACGATTGCATACCCAAACCATGTATCGCACTCGTGAGCTTTGACGGCATGGCAACTTATAATCATTCGGTCTATTCCTATGTTACAACTAATTTATAATCTAATCTGATTGTTTTGTTTATGTGAAGTATTTGCTCCTCAAATGCCTTGAATGAGTATGTGGCAACTTGATGATGCATAAAAATTGGAGTGATGACGGGAGCTTTAGTCGCACTGCGATTAGGAATGCGCTTCATCTCCACAAGCGTAGCGTTGACACTCAGCAAGGTCTGAGCTACCGACTTGCAACGACTAGTCTTTTTTCAATCCGGTAGGAGTCTCTTTGCCCATTGAATTTGAATCGAACCAGGTTGCACCATGGTGTACCAAAAGAAGTAATATCGTGCGAAAAAGGTTATCAACCAATGAAACAATTGGCTCATATAAAGTTCCCACGCCACCATGATTCGGCAGAAAAGCCTCAGGGGAAGCTCAGCTTGTGTTCTTCCTCTCCCCCAATCCTGCTTGGTCACCACCGCTCGTCCACTATGTTTTCCCCTTATCTTATAAATGATCCCTTTGTCGCAAGCTATGACGTTGAACTCTTTTGTCCTTCACCAGTTCTCTTTTGCTCTCAAGCGCGTCCTGTTACTCGCTTCAGACCATTAATTGACGAACCAAAACCTATGGGTGCTCGGTGCCGATATTGCACGACTTGAGATCTGTTCTTGCCCTTTGCCTTCTTTCAACTACGCCATATACATTTCAATGGAAATCCTACTATAGCAAGGTGGTTTACCGTTGGCGTCGCACCTAGGATCTACTGATCCTCAGTCTGGGTTATAGATGTCTACTACGTGAGCTGTCGTCTTTCTCGTCTTAAATTTCCCATCAAGCATCCCCTTCGACTCTCATCTTCATCCGAGTTGATCCTTAGCATCGATGGCTGGGGCGTGGCTGACTTCCCCATGGCATTACCGTAAATTTTTGTGCCGACACTCCGATGGAAACGTCAAAGCTCTGTTCCCAGCCCTCCTAATTCCTCCCGTCGTCGACAAAAAACTTTTTCTCCTTTCGACGTCATGTGCTGACTCGGGGAATGACTCGGGAACTGTGGCGTGTCCTCATCATCAAATCCATGGCCAGTGTCTCTCTGCAGCTTCTCCTAAGGCTTTGACTCCAGAGGACAGTGCCTCACTTAAAATCGGTCATTTTCGTGGCTCGAGAGGGTCTGATTTATTTATTTATTTCATGGTCTAAGGTCTTTCATGTTCATCGTTATTTGTTCTTATTTATAATATCAATTATTTTCACATCGCATTTTCCTTTTTCTTCGCGGCCGATGGCATATTCCCACGATTCCTTTCCTCTGTCTGGGTGCTTTCGCCCGGTCCCCCCCCACCATTGCTTGTTCCTCACAACGGTCACCCACCTTTATCGATCCTCTTTATGGCAGACACTGGGACGCCCCCAGTCATTCCCGCTGAACTCCAGCAATACAAGTCTGTTCATCCGTGAAAGTTACACTCCCAAGACTAATTTCCTCGTAGTTCATATGTAGAGGATCCAAAGTGGCAGATTAAGTTCACCATCGCATGGACATCCGTTCTTGCTTTCTTTGCAATTTCGACACTCCCCTCGATTATTCGAGGCGGGTCGAAATGGGTGAATCAAGCATTTGGTGTGAATGAGAGTTGGCGGGGGCGTTACGCCCGACTCAGTAATCAAGATCCAGAAGTAGCGAGTCTTGAACAACCGGAGAAGAAAGTTTGCAAGAGAGCGTCCAGTAGAACTGACTCTTATTCGGCAGAAAGGACTTTGAGAATTACGTCAGCCGTAGGGGCGGCGTTGTACTGGACCCCCCCTGGCATCGGACTCAATGCGGGACAGTGTAGGCAGCGTTATTAAGTTCTTGGTGACCAATTACTGACCCATACTTAGTTCTCCTGGTCGCTGGATACGCCGGTACTGTTCTAGCGTGCATTTGCACATCTGCCCCTCTACTCTCCAATTCCAACAGAGCCGGCTTTCTTGCCATCTCTCAGCTACCCGTCGTCTTTCTTCTAGCGTCTAAGAACACTGTTCTTTCACTTCTTCTTCCCCCGTTTTATTCGTATATCCACCTCAATGCTCTTCACCGCTGGGCAGGCCGCATACTCTTCCTTTCAGCGGTATTACATGGCTCAATGTGGATCAACAATCATCTCGAGTGGGGTTTACCGATTCTTGGACAGCAAAAGGAGACTAGTGGTATTGCTGCTTTGGGCGTTTTGTCTATTATCGTACTGAGCAGCCTACGTCCCGTGAGGGTTTGGGCGTGGGGAATCTTTTATTGGATCCAGTAGGCTTTTCTCTGTTACGCTCATGGGGATTTGTACTTACATCGTGGCCCCCACAACGCAGTTTCCTTGCTGTTCCGGCGTTCTTCATCACTATTTGCTACCATACAATTTATGCTCCGCCGTGGATTTTCCCACCCATTGCGTTTTATGCTTTCGATCTACTCATGCGTGCCGGACGGATTAGGCTGAAGGACGCACACCTCATTAGAGTTGACGATCAAATGACTCTTGTTCGTATCCTCTCCTCCTCCCTCCATAGGTCCTCTCAAATTAAATCTTGATTTTGCCGTAGATTCATATTCCTGATTGTGACACCGGTTTTCGCGCCGGTCAACATCTCCGCATACGTATTCTGTTCGCTGGCCGTGCCTTCGAGGCACACCCTCTCAGTATCATGTGCGCGCCATCGTCAGCCGCGGCCGCTGGCACCCCGGCGACTTGCGTGCGGACAAGAGATGTCAATGCTTATTATGACGACACTGATGCAAGTTCGATCAGCGGAACGACTCCTGGGATATTACTTGGTGCCCGAGTCTCGGGTGACTGGACACGCGCGATCAACGAGTATGCCCAGAAACGGGAGAGGGAGATAGCTAGTGTTGAGTCCAGCGAAGTCGACTCCCCAGACAATTCGAAACCAGGCTCTCCCTCAGCTGCTTCTTCCGTCGTAGCCTCTAATCCAAAGACGGTCCCGATACCTGTTCAGGTAGTGTTCGATGGCCCGTACGGCGGTTGCTCGCTCGATTTGTACGAGTATGAGCGTGTATTATTGGTTGCCGGTGGAAGCGGTGCGACGTTTGTCGTTGGACTCTTGGACGAACTTATCGCGGGATCTACCCTGTCGTCGAGCACAGGATCGAAACCGGGAGTGCGAACCAGGAAGGTACATTTCGTGTGGTGTACACGGTCATTCGGTTAGTAATTTCAAGTCTCAGCAAGTCCGCGGTCGTCAATACTAACCTGAATTATGTGCGATTAGGCTCGATCAGCTGGTTTGCGCCACTTCTACGTAGCATAGCTCGTACGGCCTCTTCGCCATCCTCACCCATATCTCTCCGCATGACCGTCTACGTCACATGTATGTGCGCTCCTGAGGACATCGACATTCCGGGTCTGGAAATACGAATTGGCGGAAGGCCGAATATGTCGCAATTGGTTGACGCGCTCGGCGGTCTGTCCCCTGATGATGTTCCGGATGGCAGGCTATCGGACGAATGCCAAGAGGAGCTATGTGACTGCGGATGTATGAGTGAGGCGCTAAGCAATTCACAGCCTCGCACGGAAGATCTTGGAAAGGCCATGGCAGATGATCTGGAGAAGCAAGCAAAAGATCGGACGGAGAAATTTGATGGCGCATTAGCAGTGTGTGCCAGTGGTCCCGAGAGCCTGACGAGAGAGGCGGCTAACACCGTCGCACGTTATGCGAGCAGAGGGAAGAAGGTTGGGCTTCATACGGAGGTTTTTGCTGTGTAGAGGGGGTGGAAGCGGAAGGGTGTACATTACTATCATTACGATGACTTACCAACTCAATATGTTCATAGATGTACAATATTAGGAAACTAGAAGTCAATTAATAGCTCAAGATGTGCATGCCTTGGAGATCATGAATCTCGCGAACCACGATGCGTATATTGTCCCGGTGAGTGATGATTTTGAAAGTATGTTAGCTGGCCTCGTGCAAAATGTGTTGACACTGGATTAATGTCCAAGTTTCCATCTACGGCCATAGGACTCTGAAAGCACCGCATCCCGTCCGATCTGCGCAGTTAACCAGAGTGCCGCCTAGTTAGTACCACGGTGGGGGACCACGCGGGAATCCTAGGTGCTGTGGTTTTTTTCTATTTCTTATTTCTCTCCTTTTCTTTTGAATATGGTTTTCTCTCTTTTTCCTTCCCTGAAACTGTAATCTCTAAACAACATTTTCTATAAATTCATACTACATTTACGCTAAGTATGACTATCATTGTAGAAACCAAATCACATGTTACACAAAGTTAAAAATAGGAGGTGCGCATCAGGGGCTACGTGGTTCTAGATATTCGTCTAATCCCTGAAATATTAAATATCTCGGCATCTACAGCACCCTGGGGGCACAATCGCTTTCTGTGTCTAGAACTGGAGTACTTTCCATGGATCGTTTCGTTGCGTGGTTATCTGAGGGGTTGCAGGCAGCAAGCTGGTCCTTTATTCCACTTTCCAAGGTGTCTCGAACTTCGAGACACCTTGGAAAATAGAGTCTGTAAAGACACAAAAGTATACGCGAGAAACTACCGTAGTCATTGCCGAGCAAGAGCCTTCCATCTCCAAAAAAGTGTGAACAGCTTCGGTCGGAAAGGGTACGGTCATCGTACCGGATTATCAGGACCTATTGGCAGACGAAGCAACCGAGAGGATGAAATCACTCCACTCGAGATCATTTACGTCTCTAGGATATCACACGATCCTACAATCGCCGTTTTGCAATTTGCTAACAGGAAGACCTCTGACTACGAACGTCCGGCTTTTACGCTGCCTGCCTGGAATAGGTGTCTAGCAATCTTTAGTTAGTTACAGCATGCCGAAGCCATTTTTATCGTGCTGGGTACTCACCGGTACCAATATACCCTTTCTCAAGGAACCTGAGTGCGTCGCCGAATCATCAGGATTAAGTATAATCAGTAAAGTGTAGAGGAAAACTTCGCGAACAGCACGTGAGCGTGGTGCCGAAATCGGATGGGCTAGAATGGCGGTCGCTATAAACGACCAACTCCACCTCATTCCGAATATTATCAGCTTGCAGCGGTTCTTTTCCACCTTACTCAAGGATACACTCCCAAAATCCTTTGCTTACTTTTGATCTTTTGCCCGTGATTTTTCCAGTCAACAAGTCACTTCGCCCACTGCTTGCGGAAAATTCTTGTATATTCGGCAAAGCTCACTCCACGATTAGCACGTATAAATAAGATAGGGATGACGGTCAGCATGCATACCACCGTAGCATGACGAAGATGAGGTATTGTGATATCTTGTGCCTAGTGCTTCTCCTACAAAACGCGTCAGCTCATTGTATGTTGCCCTCCCTATCTGCGAACATGCAGTTTAACGCGACACAAATTCTAGATATATGGCATAAACTGATTGCTGGAAGCGTTATATCAGAAGCCGCTGTCCGGCAGCCAAAAGACAATTACCCTATCGAGATTGGGAATATTACCTCTACTGTGATGAGATGTAATGTTGACCCAAGCCCTGCCTCCGAGACTGTCTCCGTCGCTGCTGGAGCCAGTATTGGTTTCCTTCTAGAGAGTGCAAGTAACAATGAAATATATCACGAGGGACCTGCAGCTATTTATCTTGGCAAGGCTCCCGGGTCGGCAGCCAGCTGGGATGGTAGCGGCGCAAACTGGTTCAAGGTACGATGGAATGGCGGTTTTTAGTGCTCACGTATATCGGGTGCAACTATGATCTTACTGGAAATTTTATAGATAGCAGAGTGGGGTGCTACTTTCGATCCTTTTGGCTTTACAGATATGGGCGCTAGTCAGCTCAAGACTATTATTCCCGCCGACACCCCCTCAGGCGAAGTAAGCTTCACTATCTTTATGTTTGAGGTCCTTGCGACTGATACCAAATGTTGCCTACGCCTACAGTACTTGGTCCGAGCTGAACAGGTTGGTCTCCACCTTACTGGCGCGCCACAATGGTATATTTCCTGCGCTCAAATAAATATCACTGGTGGGAATTCGGGCAACCCATATCCGAAAGTGTCTATTCCGGGATATGTCAATGCTTCTGGTAGGACTTGTCAGCCGAATACCCGAGTGTACTGATTATTATTCTTTCAAAGACCCAAGTCTGACTGTTAACATCTACGACCCTGTGCCTACTGCGTACACGGTAAAATACAGTCAGGTATTTATCAGATCGATGCTGACGAATATGATAATACTAGGTCCCCGGACCAGCGGTTTGGCGGTGATGGCCAGCTGTTGAAGTTATGAATGAAAACAAATAGTACACAAGTTTGTGGAACATGATGCATGACGACTTGGCTAGTGGTTGATGGCATGTATGATTGATGATAACTATCAAAAGACGATGGGATGCTTCATAAAATCTTTTTGAGTTGAGTTCGAGTCGGCTTCCTGTAGGAAGAAGTGTGGAAGGCGAATAGCTTCCAAGCTATTTGTAAGGGAGAAATCTGGTTATACCTGATAAACGAGCTCGTCGCGGAGTAGAGAGGCCGCGTTACACTGCCACGAGTTCTAATATCAACCGGCATGTCAACGCCCTTACTATAGTCTGTTTGAAACATCATAGATGGCAGAAAGAAAACGCCCACGACAGGCTAGTTCAAGTTCGAGTGTTACTTCAAGCACGACAAGTACTGATACAAGCAGTACGAGCTCAACGAGCAGAAGCACTTCAAGTATTTCGACTGTAACTTCGACTCCCACGCCTACCGTGAGTGTATTTTGACCCTTACTTGACTTGGCCGGCACCAACACTCTCCGCTCACAGTCTATGGAGAGCTCAACTTCAAGCGAGCCTACTTCAAGCTCTACATCGTCCTCTTCATCGTCATCAACGCCGCCGTCATCGTCTTCCAGCAGCAGTGAGCCACCAGAGTCGTCGTCTAGCTCGTCATCTCCACCTCCGCCGTACGCAAAAGTGACCATCTTACTTACGTCGCTAACAAGTGCCTGGTGATAGATCTAGCTCGTCTAGGCCTCCAGAATCATCTTCTGTACCATCTTCTTCCTCTAGGTCATCTTCGTCATCCTCTACAAATCCATCGTCGTCCGCCTCGAGTTCTTCAACCAGACCAAACTCATCATTCTCCCCAACTTCAACGCTAACACCTCTTCCTTCTTCCTTTGTTCCATCCACAAACTCAATAACGTCAAATTCCTCGATCCAGTCTCTCACGACACAGACAACTCTCGTTGATGGTCAGCTCACCACAGTACGTTCGTTGTCTATCTCCTTGCAGTCATAGATCTCATTGTCTTGCTTGTTTCTTGCACAGGTAGTCGGGCCGATTCCAACTTCTCTTTCGCCCTCGCCCAATCAAAAGTCGTCCTCAAAACGTAATGCTGCTATCGCAGGCGCGACAACTGCGGCTGTCCTATTTATTCTCCTTATACTCGCAGTAACCTTTATCTACCGCAGACACCGCCGTAAGCTTCATGAACGTCTACAAACACTTTTGCACCCTCGCAAGAATACGCGTGAGGGCCGTGGCCTGCTCGAAGGCGAAGACTTCTTTGACGAGGACGAGGGTGCCTTGGCAATGAGAGCGTATAGAGACGCGAATCGCGCACCTTCGTCTTCCAGCCAAAACACTCTTGGAGCCCCAATGGGAATAACATCGAGGGCAACGACGCCGGGCGGTATTGAACCGTTGCAGGTTAGGGAAGCTGAGGCGGGATCGGGGTTGGGAGGGATAGTGGACGACGTTATGGGCCCTTTCACATCGGAGCGTCAAAATAAAGATGGGCACGTAGCTGGAGCGAGCGCGTCCACAACAACTTCGACGCCTGGCGGCGAATCAGGATACACAGGTCTTCCACTAGCTGCCGTACCTTCTAATCCATCCATATATCACGATCCCTTCCGCCCCAACGCTAGTTTACCTGGTCCTGGAGTGACAGGATCAGGAAACAACTACGACCAGTCAGTGTACTATGCGCTGCCTACATCTCAGCATGACGTGGATTTACCTCCTGGCGCTGCACCTCCAACAAGGTCTGTATATCGTCCGGGAACGGGACCTGTAGGCAGGGCAGTGGAGGGGCTAGTGAGACAATTTTCCTCGAGCGGAAGAAAGTGACGACCGGAAACGACACTATATACGCGGACATTATCGGACTCAAAACACAACATGATATTGAACTGGTACTTCTATGTAATTGTCCTCTAATCATTGGACGGGACGTTCATTTATAACATTAATTCTACATATGTTACGCCGCTTTGCGCTCTCTCCTCGCCTTGTACGGGAAGATGTAGTTTACATATACCTGTACTCTAGTTAAACAGGGTGATAGGAAACACTTTTTTGAAGACAAGTTCGCTTCGGGCTGCGTATTCTCTCCGAACAATGTCTTACGCAGCTTCGGCCTTTCGCACATCGTGACATTTGCAATAGCGACGTCATCAGTTCTACGGACTAATATGCAGCCGCGTTGGGTAAATGGGGCGCCTTGGTTGCTATCTTTATCACTCGGACCTACACCAGGAGCCCCGGTAGCGCTCGCGACATCAGACTCAGTATCCATATCAGCAAAACCGAATTGCATAAGGATGCGTATTGAGAAAACGAGCACCCCAAAAAGTTATGTGGTAATGACGTGTGAATTCTCTGGACATGTATGGGGTCTTCCTCGAATTTTCAAGTCACCGTTCAGGTCCTAATACGATTTACCCCTTGTAGCTTTGGTAAGACTATCGATGTTGATGGGCTGAAAGCTTCTTGTGGGCTTGCGACGATCCAAAGATCTAGACTTCCGGGGGCCGAGAGATCTTACAGAAAAAGGTATCAGGGTGCTTGTCAGTTTCGGGTCCTAGTTGAACCGTGAGCAGTCGTGCGAGAGGACCCTAAATCATTGGAACTGGAAGCAAGATCGCAATCGACCCAGTTATGATCCCTTGCGTACGTGATGGCAGACCAATGGGGATGAAATTGGCCCGTAATGATACAGTATCACGAGTTTTTGACGACTTGCCTCTCGGCAGGTCTCTCATGCCGTTCACATTGCAAAAGTTGGAGAGACGAAAAAGAACCATAGTTTCTGGAAATATCCTGGTAGTGAGAAAGCAATTTTAAATTGGGATGGAATAATGTGATACACCCAGAGTATTTTACTTCCAGGGTAAGTTATGCCAGGGAAACTTGAACCCGTAGCAAGCTGTATTCAGTGACCCCTCGCAATGGTAAAATCCCACTTCTCAACAGACACAGTGAAGTTACCAGCCACATCTGGTTTCGCAGGCCTTGCACCATAGAATCCAACCCATAACTCTTCCTTTGGGTTTCCGGGCGCACCAAACACCCAAGTCACTTCTCGCACAACTTCGCCTCCAATCTTGATGAACAAACTCGACCCGCCCTCCTCACGTTCGAACTCTACGACTGTTCGAACCCTCCCCGTCGAATCAGCACCGCCAGTAGGGGGAGAAACGCTCCAATCAGATCCTTTACCGTTGCCTGTGGTGACTACAACACTACGTTTAGCCACTCCGTCAACGTACTCAAGGCCACCCTTGATCCACTTGTTCGAATCTTTGGGGAAAAGTAGCGCAAGACCAGCTTGGTCATATAAGACCCCTGGAACGAAAGAAACTGTTACACTCGCCCGAACGAAAGCGTTGAGTGGTAAAGGTGTGTAGAATGTTGGCTGACTAGTTGAGATGAGAGGAAGAGAGGTAGGTGGACCATCAATCGGGGCGGGTTTGTACCAGAGATCCGTATTTGGGGATATGTTGAATGGGAATGGAAATGATGTCGGAGGTTTCTGAGATGTGTTGTGTGGATGTAGTTTAACGGTTTCAGCCATCGCGGAAGACATGCTTTGCAAGGCGAGAGCAAAGATGGCTGTTATCGCAGGTCGCATGTTTAGATAAGACCACTTGGCTAGTGAGGTTAGGGTTAGAGAGGAAAATCACCCAGCTGCAGCTTTGAGATCGCTCCTTTCTAACGAAAACTAGTTGGAATGTTGTCCTTTTAAATATAACCGACCGAAAGTCAGCAGTGGTAGAAACCAGGGATGAAAGCGATCGCGCTTGTAAGAGACGGGTGCTTCATGCTGGAGAACAGCCGAAGCGATAGGGACGAAGCATTGAACAAAGACGAGGAGGGATAACGCGGCTGAGATGCCACATGTAGGAAGTCTGCTGACGCCCAGCGTGGCGTTGAAGAACAGCGTCAGAAGTGCTCGAAGATCCGAAGGGACCTTCCAATGCTTAGACGGTTATAAACTACTGACCGCGTGGGCTTATGAAATATAAGAAAACGTACATGACACATAATTTTATGCATCAAAATTCGATGTCAAAATCCATCGGGGCGGTCGTGAGTTTGCTCTCCAATCAGATCAGGCAACACTCTGCGACACATGGCAGTTACTAGAATCAGAAACCAGCTAAGCGCATGAATGGATTGAGCCAAGGATATGGAAGCTTGGTCACCTGTGGCCTTGTTCTGTTATTGGCGGACGTAGCAATTGACTGAAGGCCGATATACGGCCCGCTGATGGTGAAACCAGACATGGATTACGTTTTAAAGAAGGTGAACTTTGTAACTCACTGGAGTTCCGGACATTTTAGCATGTGGTAGAGCCAAAATCATCGTCGGCTTGTCGTAACACAAAGTCTGAAACTGAAAGATCAAGAATATTCGATCACATGACAACCTTAACTAACCCACGATTTCGGATTCACGAATGCAAATAGCGTTGATCCATCTAGAGAAATTTACAATATGTGCAATTTGTGTCACTAATAATACCATCAGGACGAATTGAGACTTCAGTTTTGAAATTGGGGGCTCGCAGGACGTTCCTCAACAAAATGGCCCGTCCTTTACCAGCCGTCAAAGCTATTGAAATGGACTCTAATCTCCTCAAATAGCCGTCTACCGGTTCCAAACGAGAGAGTATCATCTCTCGAAGACGGCGATCGGAGAACCGCAGGCGCCCTGTAAGGCTGATTGTCGTTAATCGTGGACAAGTGAAACAAGGCCGGGTTATGTTTTCTATGAATGCATCCGAAAGGGTTAGCTTCTCCTCGTTCTCTATTATCTCAAGGGTTTCCAGCATGGGTAACGATGACAATAATGCAAGGAGGTGGGATTCGGGCAGGAGAATCCGACTAAGGTGAAGAGAGGCTAGTAAGAGTGGTCGGCTTCTATCCAATTTGCCCATAAACACTGTCATGTCCCAATCGGGGGATAGGTTTAGACTAGGGGGTGGGCATTCCTCGATATGTAGGGATTCGAGAAGCGGAACATCGAAATATCTGAGTATTCCTGTTTCTATGTAAGTCGGATCGCTCTGGATGAGACACAATGTGCGAAGGGAGGGCAATGTGATGCGAGCAGAGTTAGTTTTCCAGTTGCAGAGGGTTAAATGACGAAGATTGTTGAACGATCGGGATAGAAGAAAGCTCACTCGTACGTTTGCATGTTGTGCGAAAGCGGGGGTAAAGCGGTTATTTTTGAGATAGATGTGTCTCAGAGCGATGCCGTCTACGGACAAAGCAGCTAGCTTGGGTGCGTCGACAAAAGCATCAGTGCCATGGTTTAACGGGTCATAGAAACCCGGACCGATATTCAATCGAAAGCGGCGAAGGATGGGAAGACGATTTGTTACTGCATCAAGTTTAGGTATATATGATGGCTTCAAAACGAGGTCAACGGTTTCCCAACGATGTGAATGAAGGACAAGAGTCTTGAACAGCGTCCGGCAGCCATGGCCAACAAGTGTTGCACGAATAAAAAGAGGTTGGTTCTGGGAACGAGATAGATAGATATCCAGAACCTTTTTAAGACGAACAGGTTTATTTAGATTGGTATGCACATCGAGAGACGTCCAAAGCGCTGGCACTGCAAGAGATATGTCTCTCCATGTCCGGCAGACCAATGCTATCGCCAAAGCAAGTGGTATCCGAGGGGGAAATATATCGCTTGGAGCACTGGCGGATGCCATGCTGAAAATCTCAATCAGGACCTCTGTAGGCAGGGCGGGAGGGCCCTGTGGATTTCACACAAATGGGTAAGTATTAAACATAGCTTGACATAAGTCCAAATCTCGTACGGAACCGGTTCTGCAGACATTCTCGCACGCGGACGACATACGAATAGTCGAGGGGAAAAGACTGTGACTCGTCAAGCTTGAACTTGGAACGATATTGAAAGTAACTCACGGTCAGATGACTCTAGTGCACCTCGCGAGCACCGGCTTGAGTGACGCTTCAGGCCACGCTGTATGAGATGGGGGTGTTTAGTGTTCAGGCAGCTGTCCAGATTGAAACTCGGGGCAGGGTAGAACAAAAAGGTTTAGTGACAACAGTGAGATTCGAACTCACGCCCCGAAGGACCAGATTGAGATCAACTCCTGATTCTGGCGCCTTAGACCGCTCGGCCATGTTGCCTTTACAATCTGACTGGCAGGTAAATCATATCTATCACATCACACTCACGCACAATGACGTTGTATTGGCCTATATTCGTATTTCATATTTCAACTTGACCGACATCATACAACGTCATGCTGCTCCGTAGATTACTCCTACGGAGCACATATAATAAGCCAATGTCTCAATCCTTTGCAGTCTCGCTTTGTTACAACCAACATGGATCCAATCTCTACACCTCAAATTAACGCAGCTTCCACTACTTCAACGCCTCTCCACGAGGACCTGGCTTACGCTGAAACTCCAACTGAGCCTGCTGTCTCACACTTTGACACTACTCTAGAACCGGAACACAAACTTCCTGGTTCGTTTCCCAAGTCTTCCCAAGACACGACGAGGTCGAAACAAGATGTGCTCGCCTCTGCCAAGGAATACATTCCTTCCCAACAGGACGTCCAAAACACACTTCAGAGCGCTCGAGACACAGCCGCTCCATATATACAAAATGTACAAGCAACTTTGCAGAGCGCTGGTGAAGCAGCTAGACCCTATGTTGAGAGCACACTGCAATCGGCTAAACCATATCTTCCAGGTTCAGTTTCTGAACGTCTACGTGAGAGCCCTGATCTCACTCAAATTATAACGATGTACTGATAGCGCGGCTTCATAGCTGGTAGCGCCCAGTCTCAGCTTCCTTCAAAGGAGACCCCTGGTGGTTCGGGAGTTGGTGTAGGCTCTCTACCTGGCACCAACTCAGAGACTAGTGTGGCCAAATTACCCGATGAACGGGGACTTGACAGCTCGCACTCGCTGAACGGCTCTAATCTTCCGTCAACCGAGGTTCCCGGCATCTCGCGCGGTGGTGTTGGTTCACTCCCCGGTATTAACTCTGAGGCCGGCGTCGCAAAACTCCCAGAAGAACGTGCGCAAGAAGGTGACGTCATTTTCAACTCATCTGTTCTTCACAGCGACTAATGATTTGGTTTGAATTGCAGGTAATCAATCTTCGACCGGTGTACTTGGAGCTGCGCAGCAATCGCTCAGCAATGCGGGTCAGACTGCAAAACAATATGTCCCAGAGGTAGTCGCCTCTCGTATCCGTATGTGTTTATTGGTCGCTTCCAGGTTTCCTATTTTCAATGGTACTTCTGTAACAGCGCAGCCGTCACTCAGTAACGCGGGACAGAACGCAAAGGATTATCTGCCTAGTACAACTGGCACTGGTCTGCGTGAGTAATTCAAGACTATATCTTCAAGTACATCGTTTGGTTTATAGCGCGTATTCAGCAACGCAGCAAACCCTCAGCAACGCGGGTCAAACCGCCAAAGAATATCTTCCTGAGACATTGGCCACTCGTCTCCGTGAGCAGCCTAATTCCTTTCCATCTCGATAACATCTCAATGGGATAACTTCAGCCGGGTCACAGCCCCAAACCCAAACAACACTCCCGTCCACGGAAACTCCTGGCGGGTCTCGAGTCGGTGTAGGCTCACTTCCTGGCACCATCTCTGAAATCAGCGTCGCAAAGCTTCCGGAGGAACGTCGCCAGGAGAACCTCCCTTCCCACGAAACGGGGCCTGAAATTCTCGGCAAGACAGGTGGTGTTGGGTCGCTCCCTGGCGGTCCGAATGAGAGTCGCGTCGCTGTTCTTCCAGATGAACGCCGTCAGGAGAATGCGCCCCCCCAAGGATTGGGTCATACAACGCTTGGGGGACCTGGTGCTACCGGAACCCGTCTGACCGAAGGGGGTGCCCGTCCAACAAAAGGTATTATATTTCACGTTCTCTAAGCTGCTAGCTTTGCTGAGTGTATCTTGGCTACAGACACTGCCGAGAAGAAGGTTGAGCCACCGAAGGACGATCCTGCACCAGCTGTATCCTTTGCAGGGAAGGTGCGTTGTAACACTTTCAATGGGACTGTATCGACTTGTCTGATCGACGCAAATAAGAATGACAAAAAGAGCGAATCGTCTCAGGATAAAGGCATCACTGAAGACACTGTGAAGGAGAAACGTCCAGATCCGTCATATGGATCTGGTTACCACCCTGCCGAACTTCATCCTTTGAATGCTTCGTCAGAGTCTCATAAAGAAGCTAAATCTTCCAATGGTAGTCAGTCAGGCGCCAAGAATTCCGCTGATCAGCAACAACACGCGAGTCCCACTGGCGAGCACCACAAAGTCGGATTCATGAGCAAGATTAAGGGAGAGGCTAAAGTGATCGCAGGCAAGTTGGGTCATGATGAACAAAAGGTCGAGCAAGGCAAGCACATGATGGGAAAGTAAGCGTGAGCTTTTCCAGTGGACGCTTCTATATTGTACTTTTATGGTTG
>JABCKL010000030.1:46865-62717 GCA_018851305.1 Calocybe cyanea
CCAAACTAGACGTCCTTGCCTAAGAGACGCTTCCCTTCCGCCACCTTATCCTCATTGTGAGCCAGTTTTCCCGAAATTATCTTAACCTCTCCCTTGATCTTATGCAAAAAATTGCTTCTGCGAGGGCTGTTGCCGCCACCATTTCTTTCAGCGGATTCCTTTTCAGTGTCCTGCCGGGGACTGGTCGTTTCAGCTGCACCGCTGGGATGGCCCACATCAACTACGGGCGAATGCCCAGCGTCTGCGGTATTCGAATCAAACTTGGCATTGGAGAAATCGGAGCGTGGTGATTGCGTATTGTCAGTTGTGGAGTTGCCCTTGACCTTTGACTTGAGGTGCTGAAGGTCGTTTTTCATCTCCCCGGAAGTCGTGTATTTGTACGGTGCATCGTTCGTCGATATATCATGCTGGTCTGCTCCCAAGTTGAGCTGTCGATCGGGGTGCTCGTCTAAAGCCTGTTGGTATGCTTCTTCGAGAGGAACACCTTTCCATCTTGCGCCAGGGCCCGCGAGTGGATGTGTTCGGGCTTGAGTATGGACGAGATCTGACCCGGGAGCCTAGAGAAAATCTCGCATATCAAAAAGAGAAGTGGTAACGCTAATGGCTTGTCTTTTACCATCCGATTATCTTCATACTGCTTGGTTTCCGATACGTCTGACGTTTTTTCTTTATCTTCTCGCGAGGAATGAGCTAGCAGAGTATCAACAGAGGGAGAATCATCGGTAGAGCGATTATCCATCCTTGGAGTTGCTGATGACCCGAAAGACGACGAACGAGTGGTTATATCGGAGATAGATCTGGCCGTTTCTGAGCCTCGTTGAGCTTGTGTGCTGAGGTTCGAGCTGGTGGTTGAATCGCTTTCATGGGTACTGCTGGGTGTTAATAACGAGGTATTTGTGTTCGGTGGATTTGAGGGGATTGCTGTTTCATCGAATGCTTGTTAGCTATGTCGATGTCTTGGCTTAAAAACTTACATGTAGAGCCAATGCCGCCCGCCTGTCCGGCTTGTTATTGATCAGCAAGATGAGAGGTTTCAATTCTAGAAGGTATCCACCTACTTTTTTCATGATCCGTTACCCCGCTTTCTGAGGTGAGCTTAGTTGATTCTTGCTGCGAAGGGGTAGCTGTGTCAATTCCCTCTTGATGAGATTGGGTCGTCGCCGAAGCTATTTGGGTATGTTGTCAGCGCTTATGAGACACCGAAATGACCGCTT
This sequence comes from Calocybe cyanea, assembly GCA_018851305.1. NCBI lineage: Eukaryota > Fungi > Basidiomycota > Agaricomycetes > Agaricales > Lyophyllaceae > Calocybe > Calocybe cyanea. The sequence goes on from JABCKL010000030.1 coordinate 48,080, forward strand.
ACGAAAATAAGAGGTTATAGAATTTGGTAGATATTGTTTGGCATTTTCGCCTACGTTCAGCACAGCGTTCTTGACTGTATCTTGACTAGGCATGTATTTCTTCATTGTATCGAATGGCCTTTCTGCGCCTATATCGTCCGGGGTTCCGTGGGGATAGGCCCCTGGAAAATCTGGACCAGGAGTTGATAATGCTGATACCGGTAAAGCTGAGCCATTGCTGTTCTGGATGAGATCGTTGTTGGACGACGGTTTGTATAGCGGTGCTGTTGGATCGACTGGTTGTTCCGCCATGATATCCTGGATACGATTGACTATAATGTAGAAGGTTTTGTTGTCTTGAGCACTGGTTGCTTTGCTGTGCGGTCACCCTTTTTACACATTTTGCGGCGCTTTTGACGTCACTGGGGCCGTGCCTGACGCTGATGCTGCCTGATGTCATATGGCGATTTTACTCAATAACATGCATAAATAACGCGTTAACAAACAGCGGCAGAAAGCCGATATTGAATTGGCGGGCAGCCTAATACATGTTTCCTTTCGAATCTCGCGTTGCCTTCTTCCCCACAAGAGCTACTAAATTGCGCCTATCACCCAAACCTGCTGACGTTCATTGGATTTATCCTATTACCCGTCGTTTTGTGACCCATTAGTGACCGACATCAACCACGGGTTATTTAAACTTACCTTAAAACGCAAGTCGATAGACCCTACAATTGCATTCTTGGTCGTTCGATTGTGCGACAGACTCACGTGTGTCAACAATGTAGTGTTGCTAGCGGGAATTAGTGAACGGTCCGGTAGACGAGAGTTACACAGGCTTGTGTTAGGCCCCATAGATTGGCTGGGCCTTATGAAATAGACGGCTTGTTGTCAACCATCAACTGAAGAAATTACGAACGCCGCTTCGTGTGCCAAGACACACTACGAAGTTAAGGTTACTGTTTACTAGTTGATATTTATAATCGTTGGAATAAATCGAAGAACGGGTATATAAATTGCCATAATTTTCCCTGTGGGAGGAGCAATTGAAGCACTATTCACTGACATCGTCCATACTACCTGTCGCTGCTGTTATACTATTCATCAGTCATATCCGCCTTACGTACTGCTTCTTCATAGAATTCCGAACATCAAACAGGAGCCAACCCTGTGGAGACCCCAAAAGTTTGCTCCCTGGCCCAAGCAAATGCGAGCCCACGCCCTGACTATGACCCGTAGACAGCTTTATATTAAAGTATCGGTATCATTAGGAGGGTGCCAACTAACCATACCTACATAGGCTGATTCTAGGCGACTAGGGAACTGGGTACAGCAGGCTGAGGTAGGGCGAAGTTATCTCTTATCAATCTGGAACAACAATGTCCGTAAGCTCGCTTCGAATTTCCCAATAGCTTAGCCTTAACCCCTGAGTCCTGGCGGCGAAAATCCAAAACAGGGAGAATAGAACAAAGCCAGTATTACGGGGCGATGTTCATGAATTAGCTCTCACTCCTCTTGATTGCCGTACCCGTCCTCAAAATTGTCATGAAGGCTCCATAGGTCGTTCACCAGGTCTTTAAGTTCATCGGTATCAAAACCAAGTTCAGCCAGCCCCGTCCTTCTCTTTAGATACGCATCGATCGTGGAAGCATACGAGGAAAAAAGCTGAGCAGTGGAGCTGCTAGTTGACAGGGAAGAGAAAACGGAGCAGTACGTTACGTTGCTAAGAATACCCTTACGTGGGAGGTTTCCTATGGCATTCCCGAAGAGTAGTGGGAGGGCAGTGGGAACAGGGTACGGTGTAGCATGGATTCTTCACCGTGTTAATTAGATATTTTCAGGGGCTTCAGAGAGAGTCACGCCACCTTGAGATAAAAGCATCTTGAAGTGGTTGGCCAGCGGACCATTGCTCATATACGGAAATGCCAGAAGGAGTAAAGCCTCTTGTGGTATCCAGCCGCGTAAATTGTGTATATTTCGCACCGTCCTAGGTCGCCTCAGAGGGGTTATGTACAGGATGCCTTAAGTGCTTACACGTTCCACACGAGTAGCCGAGAAACTGGCTACCCGTGTGTCAAAATCCTCAGGAGAGGTAAATGGGAAGATTCCCGCTAGCTCGCAAAATCTGGTTGTTCCGCGTCTGTTGAGTCTTGCAGCCATCATCACCAGGTCATCCTTTGAAGTGTTAAAACTTGAAAAACCTGAAAGCGTCACTATACAAAGAAAGTTAAATGTGGGAAGATCCGGACCGTAGTGAGAGAGTTGTAGTCTCGACGAGGGCTGATAGGACGGCAGAAGTATGATATGGGTCGTCTATCTGATTAAAGATTTAGTTTCACAGAGGCGGCTGAGCCTTGCAGAATAATACGCCAACCGTGGGATCCCGAAGCCGTGTCATTCCAAACCAAACACTCGCAGGTTGTATGGGAATATTCAATAATGCCATTTCATTAAGATTGCGCAGATAAAGCGCGTCATTCACGACTTTCCTCATGCCTATGTACTGAAATAGCCCATTGAGCTGATGGTCAAAATATGTGGGAAATCGGCGTACATCTTTTGCCTGTGACTCCTGTGAAACGGCACCGGAAAGGATAGGAAAGACAAGATAAGGCAATTTATCGTAATGGTCGCGGAATGATGTAAGAAAGGCGTCAATAAATCCCCCGAAAGTTGGAGTATCATTGATGACATGCAATCCCTGATAAAGGTGAGTATGGTGTTACAAGTGATATGCCGAAAGGCGCGAAACCCACCTGTGGAGAGTCGCATTCTTCGAGGAACAGTCGAAGATCGCCCTCCATCAATGTCCGATCCTAGATATCGCTTGTGTCATGTTGCCACGGTGAGGTGATACTTGTGAACCTCATCATATTGAGAAAACATGGACTTTCCGAGTCTCCAGTCTCCTTCCGGAATTTCCCAGCTTGTAGGGTCTGGTAGCTTTTGGATTGTCCTGGGAACGTGAGATACGCGGCTGAAATCGGACCAATACCTGACTTCGGGTAGCGGGCTGGCCATGACTGGGGTGTGCTTGAAGTTTTTCGAGTTCTGCGATTCTATAGGGCCTCTGTGAGATGAGGGGCGCTGAATAGCCTCAGATTTGTATTGTGTAGTTTCTTGCGACCTAAAATGCAAAGGGAAAGAGTTGAAGAAGTCGGGCTAATGATCGGAATAGCAAACCATATTTCCGGCAGATTTTCCGCATGCGCGTAGTCCTTCTCGTTTTCGGCTCTTCCAGAAGAAGCGTCTGATCGAGCGAGTGCACCGAAGTTAGCTATTGTTGTCGGTTTAAGTCGCTTTGCTCGTGTATTATGCACCCCCGATCTTACCTTTATAGTCGAAGATAAGGAGTCTCGGGTGAAGTATCCTACGCCCCTAAGAGGTGGTGTTTTGAAGGCGTTTTCTACGAATGAGGTGTTATACTCTACTTACCCCCGAACTTGGGTCTTCTCGGAATGACACGTTCCAATCATACGCTGGGTCCGCATTTTCTCCGGCTAGATATGCATCCTGAGTATTCCAGAAATGAGACCCTGTAAAATTTGAATAGTTCCCAGCTTGTATATAGATGATCTCCTTCATCGAAGTTAGGATAAAAGAATGATAGGATTCGGTGATGATCGCATGGCTCAAGTGATTGTCACGTCACAGTAACGGCATGTTTCTAAAAACATCATGCTGCTCAGTGTGCTCAATAGTAGCCGTCGTTTTAGACCTAGCTAGAAAAATCAAGTCGTTGCCCAGGCATGCGCCACCTTTTGTACCGTTGTGAGCTTACATGCTGTATATCGGGTACGGATCATCCCCGTGGAGAACCACTGCGTTTCGAAATAGTCCGCGAGCCTGAGCTACCCGGTAGTTCTATGTCCGGTAGCTCCTTGAACTCACGGACATATTTATGGCTGGTCTATCTCTACAACTGAAGATAGTAGCGGCCCGGATGTATCGCGCTTTCTATTGCTGTGGCGGGCCGCGTTTGAACCGTCATGTGCAGTGCATGTGGATCCTATTATTTTGATCGATCGAGGAGGTATGAAAATAAGCTACACGCTTCTCTATGCGCTTCTCTGCTGATCACAGGTGATAGACCTAATATCTCCTCCACTTTACAGCATGTATCTTTCTCGGATAAACATCGGACTGGACTGCTTTTGGTGTCAATCGCTGCTCGGATTTGAAGGCGTGGACAACAGGGTCTCGTTTTGGATACTTCGATCAAGACGTAAAATCGTCAACCACCACGCCAAGAACAATCGCACACCCTCAAAGCTCGATGACCCTACTCGCATCTTTGATTCTGGGAGAACTATCGGCGCCGTCTCATAGCATGTTCCCTCAATTCCCGCCGAGAAACCTTCCGAAAAGCCAGCGACGAACATCCGGTAGCATTTTGCACAAAGTCACCACTTGCACTATACCTTTCAATGGAAGATGCAAACTCTTTCAAACTGCCGTATCTTCTTTGAGACGGCAGTTCTAGTACCTCTGCTTTTCCATGACGGCGATATGACGCCACTTGCCAGGCATTTGTCTCACTGGCGAAGCGCCGAAACTCAAATAGATTAGGCTATAGGTGACCTGTTCATCCTCTAGTACACACGAGAAACCGAGAATTGGGTGAGATGGGTTTTACAAGGTATATAAATATTCTACCTCCGTCGGATCTCACCGGCGCCCGCTCCTGCATTATGCCTGTCAAAACAGGTTTATAAGATAACACGGAAGCTGTCTAAAACCCTGCGATCTTCTGATGTGAGAGGCACATAGCCCCCTGCCTGCCTTGTGCCACTGTATGGATGCGGGAGCGACGGCCGGCGTCCACTCGATGCAAAAGATGCTATTGGTGGCAGCAGCACTGGTTGGCGCTCACGCTGGTTGCTCGTAGATGAGTTACAACCCGGAAATGAATGATGCTGCCTGATAGGAGAGGGTAATACGGACGAGGTGGCAGGAGATGAAGTCGGTGAAACCGAGCTACTAGTATAGTCGTAGAGTTGAACTTTATTGGAGTGGGTCTGTTCATCGTGAACATCACTGTCGTCCGAAAAATGGGAAGACCGATCAATCCGTGAGCCGTGAAGCTTGCTGTTTGTGAATATTCCATGTGGTACGTGGATATTTCGGAGGTACTCATAGTTCTCGATGACGGGAAGACTGTTGTAATCGTTTCCCTGATTTCTCATCTAAGCTCAGAGTGTCGTAACAGAACGGTTGTTGGTTCATACCGAAAAATAAGCGACCACATGCCATTTACGGCCCTCACTTGACCCCGGAAGGTGGACCGAGACGGAATACGTTTGTTTAGTGAGCCCATTAGGCTTCGATGGCCTATCTTTCCGCCTTGTAGGCAGCGGAAGAACGGCATGAGGATCAGAAGCCCGGCGTGCCCTACCAGAATGGGTTGGTCAGTCGACTGATGGGTTCCTAAGCCCCACTAACCGACGCGCAGCTTTTGCATCCCTTTCCTCTTGAGTAGTTTCTATCTTCTCTTCGTAAAACAGATAATCTCCACGCATCCTGCTCTGAGACCTGCCAAAGTTCGTTAGCAAGATGTTCAGCCACTACGCCTGGATGTTTGAGCACCATCGTCGCCCATCGGTCCAACGTAAGAGTCCTCCTTCATCCTGCGCCTCTTCCCAAACGTAAACGTGGCCACTTCTTAGCTCGTCTCGTTCGCTAGACAACAAACGGCGTTTGATAATAGGGAGGATGTTTAATCTGACAGCTTCTAGAACTATATGTGCATCGTGAGCATCTCGAATGTCTAGAAGTTACTAATTTGTTATAAAGTTATTGTGAGCGAAGTAAGTTAGCAACGTACGGAGGTATGGATGTGTGACAACACCATTTCTGATGCCAGATGGGGATGCATACGAGGCATAAATGAGGGTTTCGGAGGGCGTTGGAAAAGACATCATAGCAAAGGATGAGAGTACCTAGTAGCTAGCATCGAACATTTATACAATCTTGAAATAAGGTATGCGTGACGCGGAACCCTGAAACCCCTTGCGGCCCAGTTTTCGGAGAGTTTACGGAGACAAGAGATAATCTAGATTTAGGCTAATTGAAAGGGAAATAGGCGAAAGTAGGCGTGGGTTTCAGGGATCTTCTGTCTTGGATGAATGATTGGGGATAAACCCTCAGTGGAAGGAGCAGCCGTGTTAGCGTGATGATGCCGCATTTCTCAACGTAATGTCATAAAGACGAGGCGTTTCTTCCCGGCGGTGTGGTATAGGCGAACTTGTGCAGAGTTCGTGGGAAACGGTGCCTGCCCATTATCTCAGGCCAAATAAACATCAGCTTCTCAATGGAAAATCGACAACTGCAAACCGGCAATGTGTTCTGCGTGAATGAACAACTTTGAGCCACCCAAATTATTCTCACCGAACTACCTCATTCCCAATTCCAGCATTCGCCTCCCAGAAAAACGCAGGGAAAACCTCGGTCATCCGAGGTTTACCCTTTCTTAGTTACGAGGTATTTATGTATCTGACAACTTGGAGGAAGCGTTGAAGCATATGGTACTTGGTGCAAATAGGGCTCCCCTGTATTGAAGATTTGGTCGTCTCTTTCGATTCGGTCTGCCAGGCGCTTGACTCCACGCTAGGAACAGTCCCACAGTAGGCTTCTATTCCTTTTTTGAACTTCGCGACATGAACCTTGATTCCTTTCCTACAAAACAGGAAAGCGGCCTTTTGCAATCTGACAAAGAAACGATTGCCGCTCGAAATCTACTCCTTCACGGGTATGTCAGTATAATCCCACTAGATAGATCTAATCTTTTGGCTTGAAAGGAAAATCATTAAGGCAGTGATATGGTATGAGAATATCACGAACGGTTGCTCGAGACTGGGCTAGGTCCACGATAAGTGTAAAACAGAATTTGACAGCATGCTCGGTCAGATGACCAATGGCACTAAGGAAATAGCTTAGTCTGGTGATGGCGCAGGTTCTGAAGTTCTTTGCAAGCGTGGACTGACGCTTCTGAATGCCAACATCTTCCGGGTGAGTGATCCAATCTGTGCGTATTTTAAAAGGGCGCTGAATCGATAGGGCCGGAATGGGTACTCGTATCAGAGTTAACAGACGCCGCGTCTGGTGTGAAGCAATCTCAGTTGGCACAATGAGAAGAAATTCTATAGATAAAGAGGGCTCTGGCACCGTGCCCAACCTTGCGACCCTTGCGCTCCGTCTCATGCACGAAAGGTGGATAAGATGATCGTATTGAACAAAAAACGGTATCTTGCGGGCTCGACTTGAGCCGAACTAAAAATAGCAGGAACTATGAACAAACGTCGTTGAGCTTTGAATAGAGGTGATGACGGTATGGTGAGTAATCACCTCTATAAGATTCGAGTTGAAAGGCACCGGCGATAAGCTTGGGCAGACCGGTGTCAGGGATCCGGTCCCTGTGTGCTCGTAACCAAAGAATGGAAGTGACGACGGTCAAGGAAGATGGCTGGACATTTAATCGCAATGGCACCTGACGTTTAGCCACAAGGAAATCGCCTACTATTTTATTGGATGCTAAATGTACGCCTAAACGAAAACGGACAGTAGAGCTATTACGCACAACCCAAACTGACGGGGACCCATGCTACGAATGGCGGCCGATATCTGCCCGAGTAACTATACAATTTGAACTGAATGTTTGCGATGGACCGCGCAAAACTTCTTCTCAGAGCTAAGCCACATGTTTGTATGATATTCCATTCAAACAATTTCATCGTTTGCGTAGTACTCCAGATCTCGACACCTAGATCTAAAAATAGGGAAGAAATAACTTGAGCGATGCCACGCATTAATAGCACGCGATAGTGGCGTTTGTAGGTATAGCACATTCAATTGAATACAGTCTCGTTACGCTTGTTCCGCTGCGTGGGAGTACAGCAAGAGATCGGTGCCTTGTAATACCTTTCGCTCGTTTTGTCATAGAAAACTGGTATTCTTAACAAAGCCGTGAGGCTGATAACCCTGGAAAGTCGCGTTACGACCAGTTGCTGAGTAGGTAGCCATCTCACGGGTGACAAGAATCTGGAACATAACGCACATTTACACATGCCCTACTCTACCGAGTTAAAACATTGGGCGTAAAGAATGAGGCACAGAGGGGATGTATAAATAGAACGTCGTTCCGACGGGACGCGCGAGCGATAAGGACGTTTCTGAGGGGGGCAACCATTTTTGCCATGATAAAAACAGCTAAGGCTAAAAATATGATCATCCCTATGTAGTCGAATCAGATTCGTGGTATTTTCTTTCGGAGCATCGTCATTCATGTCGGTAAATGAAGGGCAGACAAATAGAACAAGGTCTTTTCTGCGGCAGTATTGTTCCATCATGATCAAATACGTGAAAAGTGTTTTACAAGCTCTGCATAGGACTAGAATATAGGTATATAGGAGATGCGTTGTCCTGAATGATCCAGATAGTATAGGTGAAAGTTAAACAAATGAAGTGGCGAATGGTAGAAGTATGCCTTGCGTAACGGAATTGTCATACCGATGTGGGCTCTAAGACGTCGGGTTTGAAACGGAGGCGAGCGATGAGAACTGTATTCCAGGGTCCACCAATGCTTGACACTTTGCTAGCGGAAAGGTTAGCAGGAACAGGCTCGTCGTAGGTGGGGCCACCCAATTCGGGCGGGACTTCGGTATCCGTGGTAAACATTCCCCAAGGTGCGCCATTCCTTTGTGAAGAGAGTACATTGAAGTGTGCCTTAAGAAATAAAAATGAGCTAGAAAGACCGTTGGCCGATGTTTAAAACCGACCTGTCCATCAGGGTGGGTGTGGCTGACTAACAAGGCGTAATCAGGTGTGTCGAGTGTCCCGATCACCAAGAACAGATCTTCCTTCTGGATATGGTGCGTCGGGCCATAGATCTGAAGGACTATGTCCACGTTGGCTTTGAACCATCTCTTGGGCACTTCCAACCTCTCCATATATCGGTACATTGTCGTTTCCGTACACAATTGTGCTGACTTATGCCCGGCGCGTAATGGAAACGAGTAGCGTCTGCTGATATGTTGTCTTAAAGGATCATGGTTAGCTCATTTATTCTCTGAAAAAGATATAAGAGACCGATAAAGAATTACTCACGAAACTGGCCCGGTTCGTCCTCGAAAAGTCAACAGCCCCACAAAAGCATCGTAACCCCTTTGTGCTGCATTCCTCTTATCCTGACGTTGGCTCCCACATTTCACTCGCCCGTACCCAAAGAGCGATGGTAACTCTCTAGCTGCAGCCTCGGCCGACTTTTCGGGGTGGAAAGAGTTGAACAATGTTACAAACTTCCCTTCGGGTTTAGACAGATACCCGACGGCTCCGAGGTGCACCGGCGAAGGCGTCCACAATGGAAGAGTTACTGATGTAAACCAGTATCTTCAGCGTGGTCCATTTTTAAGGAAAGAAACACGCACACGATGGGTGAAATTGATGGCTCAGTAGGAGTCTATATCTCCTCTCGTCTCTCGTCGATTTGACTCTCTCATCTACAAACGACGGGCTTTCATATCCTTCGGCAAGACCACCATCATTTGCTTCGCTAGGAGCAGGGGGAAGTCCAGTTGCAGCAATCTCTAGAGTGTCAAGTGATCTAGACGACGGGGTGTGCGAATACAAACTCGAATTTCGAGTCGACGGCTCTGAAGGCGTGTATAAAACTGGTTCTGGCATATGAATGCGCGAAGACGAGACGGTATCCTCAAGACGAGAATGAGAGAAAGGCAAATCTTCGTGTGGGAATTGGGGTTCAGCAACGGCTGCGTATGGCCGCGCATTCGGAATGTCTTCATGAGCAGTGACAAAACTGCTGTTCGTTCCAGCAGATTCACGGGGCAACTCGTGCAAGGTACCTTTAATTGCTATCGTAGAATATCAGCGGGAGGTGCTCATCAAAAGCAGGAAACCAAGCGACTCACGGGACACATGTACACCGGGCAGCGGGCCAGGCCTCATATCCGGGCTAGGCTTCGATCTGTACTGATCGAGGCCCCATTCCCATTGTCTATCCCTTTCGGCCTCAAGCGTCGTCGGGGAGTTCAACTGGCCCTCATCCGAAGTCCCGTTTCCCAGATTGCTGCCTCCATCCTTGAAGAACGCCTTACGGATTGCTCGAACGTCATCAGCAATTTTCTCAAATGATGGACGGACGTCTGGGTCCCTATGCCAGCACACGCGAAGGAGCTCTTGAAGAGACGGAGTATTGTATCGTGACAACGGTAAAGGGGGACGTTGGTTCTCTTCTACAGCACGTAGTTAGTAGATGAAAAAAGTGGATAATGCCATGGTTTCAGCGCTTATCCGTGATGACAAGTAAGAGGCGTACGGAGAACCAATCGGCTGACCGCATCGTCGTCCATGAGCGGCCAAGGCATCTTCCCCCATGAAACAATCTCGACGCACGAGATAGCGTAAGCATAGACGTCCATTTGCGGCGTTAGTGCAAGCTGACTCTCGGCCGACATCAACTCGGGCGCTTGCCATCTCAGCGTTCCGTCTATTCGCCAATGCCAAGATTACCAAAACGAACCAGTCAGTCCCGTATCGACAAGAGAAGAGTGAACGAACGTACGAGGCCACGTCCCACTGATTCGATATACTTCGCTCCTCATCTCGCTCTGTCCGAAGTCGGATATTACGCAGCGGATGTCATCTGCGACCAGAACGTTTGCAGCCTAAGGAGGGGATGTATAATCGACGATATGAGTGTCGGACCAGTTGAAAGAAGGAATGCTGTCATACCTTGAGATCTCCGTGCAAGACGCCATTGGCGTGCAGATAGCCCATGCCTTTCGCGATTTCCAACATAAATCGGAACAGATCGTGTTCGCGAGAGACTCTCATTAGACTGTCCCTCCTCTCTCTGCTTCCGCTGCCCACACTAGATCGCTTGTCGGCTGTAGCATCCCAGACTGGGAACGTCGCTCTGCCTTTCGCCCCATGGCCAAATCCCGAGCCAAAAACTCCACTGTCTCTCTCAGGGTTGACCCTCTTCAGAAACTCCACCAAGGTCCCTAGCTTCATGTACGCGCTCACGAGGAACCAAGGTCTTTCCCCACTTGCACTGCTCGCCCCATAAAGCTCTAATACATTCCGGTGTCTCAGCCCCTCCCATATGCCCACCTCCCTCACGAACAGCGCTCGTGGTGTCGTTGGAGCTAGAACCTTGATAGCAACCGTCCGCCCACGCCAGGTTCCACGGTATACGTCCGAGAAGTAACCAATACCAATCTTCTGTTCTCGATCGACTTCGTAGCGGGTGATGGTCCAGCTGGGTAAGTTGGTCTGGACGCCATGAGACATACGCCGGAGGGCGTCAATGCCCGACTCGATGAATTCGCGATCGAGCGTGTCTCGATTCTGCTTCTCCTCATTACTCGACCTACTTCTTCCGGTCCCACTCGTACTCTGCCTCGATGAGCCACTAGAAGCCGAGGCGCTTGTACTCGTCCGGTCTCGCCCCATTACCAGCTTTGAGACAACTTCCTGCAGCCTGGATCTGTCCTTCTCCGATATATCCTGGGCCGCTTCAATCTTTCCAGCACCGGCAGAGCTCGTGCCTTCCACAGCCCCACTCTCTACCCCCTCCTCACCCTCATCTTCCTCCCCAACTCTCTCTAACGCTCTTTGCAACGTTTTGATCGCCTCAGGCATCTCCTCCCGACCGATCTGTAGAACGCCCAACATCTCGGCGTCACTGCTTGTTTGAAGCGCCGCCCGCATCAGCGCTCGTAGGTCATCACTGTCCTTCGCAGCATCGATGGAGTTTTGCGTCTCGTGAATCGACTTGAGAGTTGGAAGGATCTGGGATTCGCGTAATCTAGAAGGTGAAGCCATGATTGCCTCCGGAACGGGCAAAAGGTTGGGTGGGACAGCAGTTATTGGCATGGTTGCACTAGAGGTTACGAGGGAAGGAGCCGCAGCTGTCGATGGAGCGGAATATGGCGGTAGTAGGCTTGGTTTTTCCGCCTCCTCGTAGTTCACTCCTTCGAGCTTGTGCAAAGGCAACCCCTCGCCCTCGCCTTCCGCCAGCCCCAGAGCGCTGAACAAGACGTGCCTATCTGCAAGCCTTTTTCGTTCCGTCTCTTGCACCTGTTTCAAGATTCTGATCTGGATGGAAAGGCCGAACATGCCAAGAGCCTCGCTGAGCCCTTCGTCACACGCCTTGATTTGGCCGAGGATTTCATCACGCTTGAGATAGCGCTTAAGGAACGGTCGATGAACTTGCTTTTGGAGGAAGTTGTGGACCGACGAGAACGCTCTGTGTAAAGGTTGTGAATTAAGTCACGAAATAGAAATTGAGAAAGGTTTGGCGAACTGAATTAGCTTTGAAATCGGGGCCGCGAGCTCTTCTCCAACCAGGTCACCCGCCTCTTTGACTTCCTCCCTTACCGACATCAAGATATTAGCACACCTTTCGGTAAGGCGCAAACACTGAAGCCGATTGGTCTAGACAAAGTTGTAAGGTTTTGGCGGTGGGGAAAAAAAGGCATAGGTAGATAAAAGAAGCGTACATCAACAAGTTGCAGAGCATCCCAAATGGTGAGGAGGACGTGAGCAGCGGAAGCGAGACCAGGAACTGGAACAAAGTCAAGCAAGGGAAAACTGGTCAATAACGCTTCATGCGCCGCGTCCCCCATTGTACCTAGAACAGATGCTGCGGCTTGAGCGACCCGCTAAATGACATAACATGAGCATGTAGCGTATTTTTCTCAGATGAGAACTCGCCTGTCTCGTATTGACCCAACCTTCGGTCTGTTCTTCAGGTACGGTCTTTTTCCTCTTGGGCAGCTCTTTCCATGGGCGTCGAGCGGGGGATGTATCCCATTCTTTTCTTCCCCACCAGCTGGTTGAGAACCCGTTGGGAGGGGTCATGGTTCCCGACGCCGAAGGCCGCCGTTCGAGCTGTAGACCCTCCGGGGAGGAAGGGTCCAAAGTAATCCCGAGCGCAGTATAAGGAGAGACGGATGGTTCGGAAGTGACGTGTTTGATGGGACTGACTAGGGTGGATGTGGAAGCAGGAGAGGGAGGTTGACGAGGATCTTGTATAGCTGAAACAGAGCGAGCATGGGGTCTGTTGAAGAGAGAGCGAGTAGGAAAAGATGATTCTGGTTTCGTAGGGAGGATTGAGGCTGACGGAGGAGCGTCAGGGAGTGATTTGGAGAGAAGTGTTGGGGTATTGGACGCTGAGGAAGGGCGAGGTGATGATGGGTTTAGCAGGGAGGATATCTTTGGTGTGGCGGGTGCGTTTGCCGCGAGTAATACAGATGCAGATGAAGGCGAGCCAGGAGTGCCTGAACCGGAGCCCGAGCCTGAATTGGAGTTTGAACCGGATCCTGACCCAGAATCTGGGCTCTTAAGAGCGGGCGATTTGGTCGTCGAGCTCTGAGGTCTTTTCGACATTCCTTTTGGCTCCAAATAAGATAAGAGAAAGAGATGTAAAATGAGAGAGAAAGAGGGAGGAGGCTGACGAGGAGTCGAGGACTAACTTGGTTGCTTATGATCGAATCCGTGGGAAAAGATCGATCTCAAGATTCTTTTCGATATCTCAAGGTCAGAGGACAATGTGAGGGGGCAAAAGGCGTGCGCAAAGAGGTCTGTAACTCAGTGAACAGCACCCTATATAACAACTGCTCACAGCTCTTTAAAGACTCATCGTGACGTCCTAGCAACCAGCACGTACTTATGGCGACGTGGCTCAGACTTACCTACAGCGTATCATTCAACCACCTTGCCCGACGCTCGTTTCGGACGCTGCTCCTAGAGCCATTTGTAGTTCAGCCATGAAATCTATATCAGGTCGGATTCTCCGAGGGGCATACAGCTTTGTCAACGAAACCCCTCTCGAAATCTCCAAGACGCTTACTGATCGATACATATACTCCCGCTCTGACCTCAGACGGAACCAAGTTGGACAACTGAATCACCGACCGGACGCTGATAAAAAATCTATACCGTGAATCACCGTTCCACTCCACGTTTCTTCATTCCAACATCATCATCACTACTCCCCTCTGACCACGGACTCCGAGATTTTGAGCGTGAGCGTGTTCGTGTAGTAGAATCGAAGCTCCATAGCGTATGGTCTCTTTGCTCAATCCTCGTTGAAACCTGATTTCAGAACCAGTCAGGTGGGACCCCGCTGGTTCGGAAATTTCCATTTATCGCTATCGACGTCATTTCTCGAAGCTGAGATCCGAGAAATGGATGTTTCCTCGTGAAACCTTCTTCGACGGCTGCTCTTGTGCCAATTGCACTCGTGCACTCCAGTCCAAACTCGGCACCTCGCGAGTCTGTCGTCAGCGTCCACACGTTTAGCCCAACCACTTTATCTCCAAGCTAGGAACCTGGCACTCAATTCGTCATCATCTACTCCAGTTGAATCCCAATTCTTCCTTCGCCCGTTGGGAGTGTTCGTGGTTTTCTGACGCCTAAGGCTGCCCTTCTGACTGTAGACCCCCTCGCAGGAGAGTCCAAAATGATTTCTAGTGTAGTATAAGGAGAGACAGAAGTGACGTGTTTGATGGGGTCTGTCAAGGAGAGAGCGAATAGGGAAAAGATGGATCTGGTTTTGCAGGGAAGGCCGAGGCTGATCTGGGAGTGATCTGGAGAGATGAGTTGGAGTATTGGACCCTGGGAAAGGACGCGCAGAGGG